>JBAMJV010003935.1:240000-410046 GCA_037951105.1 Echinarachnius parma | reverse complement strand
ATTAATAGATCATCACTCCTGAACAATAGGTATCAATTACAGATCGACGCCCACCATGCCTTGTATAAATTACATTTTCATTAATGATTTGCGTAATTGCCTTTTTAAAATCTCCTTCAGGTCTCAAGTACTTGCACTCGGCGGGCATCCTCCATAGGGATATCAAACCAGGCAATCTGCTTGTCAACAGTAACTGTGTACTTAAGGTAAGGACACCATGTGTAAGGATCTAAGGGGGGCGGGGCTACTTAAGATAAGGACACTATTCACAAGGATTTAAGGGTTGCATAGGCTCCCCAATGCTAAAACGGGGCCATCATAGTGGCACCCCCAGATGGGGTCAGTGTGGGGGGGGGGGGGGGGGGGGGGGGGAGGGAGATGTGTGGGTTTTAATAAGGGGGGAACAAAGAAATTGAAAGGGTTTTATTAATCCCTTATAATGTTTGTATTGCTCTTTGAGGTCAGTGATATGCCAACAAATGGCCATGTCCCATTCCCATTGCTCCACCCTTCTTAGCTATGCCTGTTAGACTGTTGTAGTCGGAGCAAGTGCTTGGCACCCTGTATTATATAGAGATTGTGGATTAAGAGCTCATGTTTGTTATAATCTCGGTATTAGAGCTGGGTTCGGTTTCAGGGTTAGGTTGGTGTTGAGCCCCCGTACCCCCTATTCCTTTCTGTGTATGTATGAACCCACCTACATTGAATACAAGGAAGTGAGGTTAATAAAACACATGCACTTCTAATTGGACCCTTCTGTCCGTTTTTGCTTTACAAAATTACAGAAGTACAAATTTGTTTTGTGTCTTCCTTAATCAATTTCCTCCCTTCCTTTATATTAGTGGTTCATGTGTGTACATGATTGTTTCATTGTTCTTACTCCATTGTCTCGTCAAGTGTCAATGTATTTGTCAAACATTTTGAACTTGTATCTTTATCCCTCAATACGTAAAATGAGGTGTTTTTCCTGTGTTTCCAGATAATTGACTTTCGTACCCATATTTATTTCATTTGTTCTGTCTGTATAAATTTCATCATTAATTTTCATTCCTAATGTCTCTAACACTATTCTGTATACAAGTAGAGAAGTTGTCGACATCATAACACTCAAGATTAAGAATAGATAATTTAGATCTATATAATGCTGTTCTCTTAATACAATGTTTTCATTTGTAAAGTCTCCAACACAATTCTGCATTCCAGAAGTCTAGATCTAGGCTGTTCCCTCGCTCCCTGGTATTTGACCTTCTTTTCCCAATATTTATCGTCGCCCGATAACACGACCTGACGTTGGCCTTTAAGCTGATTTCCCTTCATCCACAAGCATCTTCGCTTATTGATAACATGTAGAGAGAGGTTGTCATTGCATATTAGCCTGAAGGGTGTAGCCGCAAGGGGGGGGGGGGGGGTTCTCTGTGGTATGAGCTCCCATCAATTTTAAGTTGCCCCGAAAGAAATTAGTTGTCAATTTGGTGCCTCCCGCAGTGATCACCACCTTTGCTCCACAACAAAAGTTCACCCCTGCAGCCCCTCAAATACAAATGAGAGCCCCCCCCCCCCCTCCAAAGTGCCCCCTCCACTGAAAAATCATGGCTACGCTGCTGATTAGCCTTCATGTACTTACTCTCTTTCATTGCGTAGGAATGCTAGCTTCATTTAGCGCTGGTTGGGGGTATTCTCCACCCAGGAATTTTGGTTAATATTTTCACTTTCATTTTTATTTTTATGAATCCTCCTGCTTGTTCATATTTTGTTTTTACCATTTACAAGACGTGGTTAAAATTAGGATATATGAAATTATTAGATATGTACTTAGGCAAGGATTAAATGATGAGCTGGAATGACAACTAGGAATGAACATTAAACTTAATCAGTGCATGAGCATGGAAGTTAGACTATCCATTTCACATTGAAGAAGCATAGTCGACATTCATGTCAATTCCAAGCTTGTCATGTTCATTTAGTGAAATTGACGGGTCCGTACTAACTCGGCCTAATAGGGGCAAGAATGCGATTAATTTTCGGCCCTTAATTGGGTTGTTATTACTCAGACAACTCTCTAAAAAAAACAACAGTCTAACAAATTTCCCCTGATTGCCATAAAAAAATAATAATATTAAATTCCCCGGCCTCAAATATACGTGTACAGTCAGCGCTCACTTGGCATTTCATTTCATTTCATTCCAGCAATTGTGTTTGTTTTTTATGACATTGGATACTGTTGCTATTAGAACTGGCAAATTGAAACTGCCAACATGCGGACATATTAGGGATATATCATGGATATATCAATTTCCTAAATAACTATGGACAGAGGCAGTGAGGCACCCAGATCCCTACTTGAGGCAATAATACGAGGCGTCATTTGTTCTTCTTCTTCTTCTTCTTCTCCCCCTGATTGCATTATTACGCTTAATAGGAGAAAGGGATTTTTTTGGGAGAGGGGATTTGAACAAATTGTAGATTTCATCCTTGAACCAGCTGGAAAATGAAAGGTCATATGTTGTATCTATCTGTACAAGAGAGCCATTGGGAATTGAGTGCTAGTACATTTGAGTTAATGTGTACAGATGATCATCACTTTGTTTTCTGGGGGAGAACTTTTACATGCATTTTGCCAGTATATAATATTTTAAAAAGGAGAGGTATAATGTTGTTTTTATTGTTTCATGTTCATCTGATTATGATGATACTTAGTGTGAAAAGAAGAATGTATATATATATATAGTTTTTTATTTTGTATTCAATTATGTAGCCTTTGTAGGTGAGACAAAATATTTTTAATTCAGAAATAGACACCACCAAAATACAGACATACATGTAGACAACACACACACATGCACAAAAATATGTTCATGCTCATAGTCTATGAACATGTGTTCAGATGTATACTTATATGCACACACACATTCATATCACAAATTCATACAAACACATGCAACCTCACACAGACGCACTTATGCATGCACATGCACATACATGCAACCACACACACATACACTCACGCAAACACACACAAATACACACACACTTAAACACTAACACACACACATTCACACACATATATGCTCACACACATACAAACGACCACACAAACACAAACACACACATAAACATATATGCTCACACACACATACAAACAACCACACAAACACACACCCAAGTACACTGTACATAATACTCAAAATACATGTACTGTAGCGAGGAGGGCATGTATGAGACGAGACAAGCATTCAGGTTATTCCGAACTCCCTGTCCATTTGACTGCATTCCTGCAAACCTTCGTCAGGGCTAGGCTTGGCCTGGCCTGGAGCATGCATTATTTCTCAGATCAGCTGTTGGCAGGGGGGCTCTATCGCAGGCATTCTCAACGAGAGGCAAATTAAATAGTCACAGAAAAACTACAGCATACTGCAAATTAGCAATGGCCTGCAATTTCCCAGAGCCAGTAAAAATAGCTTTACCGCCAAACCTGTCTATAGCAGCCAACCTGCCTATAGTGGCCTGGAGCATGCATTATTTCTCAGATCAGCTATTGGCAGGGGGGCTCTACCGCTGACATTCTCAGAGAGAGGGAAATTAAAAATAGTTGCAGAAAAACTACAGCATGTAAAGTAACACATTCAAGTGCTCATCAGTTCAGAGCCACTAAAAAAAAGCTTCACAGTCAAACCTGTCTATAGCAGCCAACCTGCCTATAGTGGCTACCAAAATTGATCTCCTTCATGGAAAAGAATGTTATGGAACTTGTCTATAGGGGTTACCAGTCTAGCTAGAGTGGCCACTTTTCTTGCTTCCCTAGGGTGGTCACTATACACAGGTTTTTAGATAATCACAAATACAGATAAGGAGCCTTGTAGAATCCAAATTTAGCTCTCTCTTTTTTGGATTAATATTCCCCAAATTGGAAATTATTATTACCTGAAAATTTAGCATCACATGGAGACCTAAAAGATGGTGTGCAGAACTCAAGTACTTGCCAAATGTTGACTTAACACCCTTCTGATTCTAACCCGGCATTATATATGAGGGATGAAAATAAAGTAGTCGAACAAAGCATGACGGTTGAAATAGAATGCCATACATTGTATGGATACCCTGAATTCTTCAATTCGCTGCCCCTTTGCCCTACTATACTCACCGTTCGCTATTGTCATCTGTAATCATCAACACGTTGATTAGGTGCCAATTGCATCGTTCATATTTTCACTCTCCAGAGGCCAAACTTGATACATATAGAGTGAGAAAACAAACAAAACGTTTAGTATTGTCATCTGTAACAAGTTGTGTCATCAACAAGTCAAGTAGCTGCCAATTGCACTGTAATACTCATTCATATTTTGACTCTCCAATGGCCAAACCTGATACATTTTGGGGGAGAAAACAAACAAACCTTTCAGTATTGTCATCTGTAACAAGTTGTGTCATATACAAGTCAAGTAGCTGCCAATTGCACTTTAATACTCATTCATATTTTGACTCTCCAATGGCCAAACCTGATACATTTTGGGGGAGAAAACAAACAAACCTTTCAGTATTGTCATATGTAACAAGTTGTGTCATATACAAGTCAAGTAGCTGCCAATTGCACTTTAATACTCATTCATATTTTGACTCTCCAATGGCCAAACCTGATACATTTTGGGGGAGAAAACAAACAAACCTTTCAGTATTGTCATCTGTAACAAGTTGTGTCATCAACAAGTCCAGTAGCTGCTGCCTGCACTTTAATACTCATTCATATTTTGACTCTCCAAAAGGCCAAACCTGATACATTTAGGATGAGAAAACAAACAAATAAAAGTAGATCAACTCTCTACTGGTATAATGATATTCTCGCTCACATTACATAAGCTGAGAGTAAATGAGTGCCGAAGCTTTTGATCCTAGCAGATTCTTCATCAGAAGCAAAATAACAAAGTGTGCTGTTTTATTTTCATTATAATGTAGATTAGCTGCCAGTTGCATTACTCATTGGTATAAGTGAAGTAGTTGACTAAAGCATTACCAGTTAAAATGTGAAATAGAGTGTCATCTATTGGGTGTACAACCCCAAATACTTACTCCCTTCCCAGTTTTTTGGCTAATGAATAGCTGCCTATTGCATTAGTCATTGGTAAATGGTTGTTGTATTTTTGGAATGTCGACAAGTCATTGACCAAAGTATTACAAGTTAAAAGTGGAACAGAATGCCATCTATTGGAGGCACCCACCCCGATACCTCCGCATCACCCACTTGTAGCCCAGCTTTTCGCAGATGTTATGTGTAACAAGCATGCGGTCATACCTCCAATATGTTGAGCATAGCTATTTACTGCGTTACTCATGTTGGTATTTGTTCTATTTTTAGAAAGTTGACAAGTAGATGACCAAACCATTACAAGTTGAAATTGATGTCATCTAAGGGATACACCCCTATCTCCATTCTTATGCCCTCACTCAACCCCATACCCAGCGTTTCGCTGATGTCATTCATATAACAAGTGTGCAGTCATACCTCCAACATGTTGGGTAGCTACTTACTTACGACAAGTAGTTGACCAAAGAATTCCAAGCCAGAATGCCTCCTATTGGTTTCAACCCCCTCCCCACCTTCTCATTTCCCCCCCCTTCTCATTTCCCCCCCCCCCCCCCCCAAAGCCCAGATTTTCACTGATGTCATATAACAAGTGTGTGCCTTCATACCTACAACATGTTGAGCGGCTACCTACTGCATTACTCATGTTGGCATTTGTAGATCTCAGTCGAGCTACAGTACGTCTGACTGGGATTGATTATTTGAGCGCATTCCGTCATGCGAGCGGGGAGCGGCGAGCGCAAAGCATTGACCGACGACGATCGACTGGCGGACTTTGGCTAAATTCTCTCGAGGGATGTAGTTGGGATGTGAGACTGAGCTGATCTATTGAAGGCTTAGCCAGGATTTGCTTAAAGCAAGCAATGTTCAAGATAGACTTATGTTTAAAGAGGATAAAACTCCCTTTTTATCAGTCCAATACATTAGCAGCTAGTTATTGCCTTTATTACATTATCTAGGTTTTTTAAAACTGTAGCTATTATTTTTAAAAAAGAAACATAAATCGAGTAAAGGCGGAATAAAACATCTGACTCTGACTCTGATCCGGGCTTAGTTCATCTTCTTTTTTTGTTTACAAACAAGACAATTAAATATTTAAGATCTCTCTTTTTTAAAGCAATTTATTGCATTAAGTGCTATTTATTGGCGTAATTCAATTTTATGATATCATTTTCTCTCCAGTAATACACATTTTTATCGGGTGATCCTCCAATGAGCAACTTAGTATTGGATTTATATTTTCATAAAATGATTTAAATGTTAATTATTTTGTTGTGTTACTATTAAGCCTTTTCATCTAACGTGATACTCAATGTGATACATGTACATAAATCATGAGTAACGATAAATGCTTACATTTCTTATACACCTACTGTATATCTCAAGTATATACAGGTAATAAAAACATGACAAATGGGACAGTGTCGTTGATTTGAAGGCAAAAGTCAAAGAGCGTAATGTGAGAAATTATCAAAATATGAGCACAAACAAAATGCCAAGGACTTTCGGAATTCTCTCCAGTTTCCACGGTAACGAGCTAGTCAGTGAAAACATTCAAGTTGTGTAAATTCAGGTGAGAAGAGAATTAAGAAAACAAACAAACATAAATGTCACAAAGGCATGATATCTAGTGTTTGTAGAGTGGTTTAGTTAGTTGGGTCTTCACCATTAAAATGGAAATGATGAAGGATATTAAAACCGTTATAACCAAGTTTTGTTTTCAGATTTTTGATAGCAACTCTGTAAACAGGAAAGGATATAAATGTTGTCGGGCAATTAACAGACTCGTTGAACAAACTATTTAAGGTTGGCCCTTCTATTAAGCAAGAATAACGGACCGAAAGGGATATACTAAATGAGATTCAGAACAAGATCTAACCACAGTTGTCCTTAATTAGTAAGCTTTTTTCTCCATTTTACCGGTATTACACGTTTATATGTGCAATTACCAAAAGCTGATGTACCATGATTATTTTGCTATGGTTTTATGTTCCCTCCAGATGGTAAAAACCCACTGGGGCCTGGGGAAATGAAGCCCCCCCCCCCCCCCCAAAAAAAAAAATCTTAAAAGACCCCCAAAATTTACCATCGAGATATGAAATGCAGAACAAATTTGAATGGAGAGTAGCCCCTGAAATGCGTAATTTTCCTTGATGTTGCCAATTGGTTATGCAAGCAAAAACAGGCCATGCAACAAATCAAAAAAATGATCAGTATGCTTCATGTTTTCGTCATTGACTTTTTATAATTTTATGAATGATGCTTTCCTGCCCTTATGATTGCCAAACAAAATAACAAAGAGAATAGGAAACAAATTAACAGGCTTTTTATTTCCAGCCCACCACCACCATCCTCTTAATAATGTGTTTTTCTCCCACGGATATATATTAATAAGCTTCACTTTCCCGGTTAGCCCGTCCTTGTTGTTCAGACTTTATGTTGCTCATTAGCGGGCTGAAGCCTTACAAAGAAACATGGTAGAAACACGTTCACGTACTTGACACAGACACCCCTAATCCAGGCCAGGGTATGCCTCGTTGCCTGTTCGTGTACCAGCTGAGCCCTCCTTCGTTTGTTTTTCTCCCCATTTTTTAGTTTCCATACATTATATAACCCCCTTCACATTTGTTAATTCGGTATCCATCCATTATTCCATTTTCATCTATCTGCTATGAGTAAATGTGCATTTTCTCATCTGATCTTTTCTTTGTGTTTCATATGCATCCTCCTTCTTTTATAATATATCTTATAATAGTTTTGCTTTTTGTATTCTTTATTTGTTATTTTACTTCTATTTCTTCTAATGATCTCATCTCTATGCCTACTCCTTATTTTACAACTTTAATCCCCAACCTACTACTTTTTTCACAATATCGCAGTGGCTTGTATTATATACTAGTGGGCATTTGATGATAATTAGAATCTGAGTAGTAAGACATGGAACCTTATTTGTGACTGTGTGGGAGCGAGTTCCCCCGGGGCTTTTCATGAGATCATCGTCTGTCGTCGATACGCAAGTCTCCTGATCTCGTTGCTCCGAATGATCGGAACTGTCGCAACTATTTATTCATAATTTGTCATTTTCAATTTGACGCGAGAAGAGTAACAAATAAAATGCTTTTTTTCCCCCCCTGCAATTTATGTAAGATGCTCTATTTTGAATTGCAGTGTACTTCTTCTGTTAAACCAGTTCTGTTAATCCCATTTTTAGGAAAAAGGCTCTTTTGTCATCACAATTTATTCATAATTTGTCATCTTCAATAATCTTGATACAGGAAAAGTTTGAAATAAAACACATTTTCTGCAAGTGGTGTATACGATGCTGTAGTATAAAGCCATTGTAATATGTAATACTCATTGTTCACGCTGCAGCTCAAACGTTCTACTTCAGCCCTCTGTATGCTAAACTAAAGAGAAAATTAATTGCAGTATTGAAAAGCACATTAGTGAGACGTTTACAATCTATTTAGTACATTTTATCACCATCCTTGCCCCTATTAAAGCCCAGACATTTGTATATTATATATGTTTTCAAATATTTTTAGCACCAAGTTTCTATTTTCATCGATGTTTCCCCCTTCTTGTCCAAGTGATCCTTCCTTCCGTCTTTACTTCCTCGTCTTCATGAAATCACAACTAGCATCGTATGCCAAGGCCAATTGTCAACATACTCAGTGACTTCACACACACAAAATTCATCGTATAGCTATACCGATACGGTATAGCTATACGATGAAATTGTGTGTATGAACGCGTACTAACGATACGTCGTATAACGAAACGGGCGTTTGGGCATCGTTTCGAATTAGAACTCGATAAAGAATCACGGTCGTTTTGTGTGTGAACGTATGTACGGTCGAACCAAGGTCGAACTAGAACGGTATAACTGGGCGGGGCTTAACATGACTGCGCGCGAAAGGAGACCTGAAAGCAGACAGAAAAAAGACAACACAGGCGCAGTAGCAAACTGCGCACCTATACGACGTTTCGTTGTAGAGTTTCGGGATACTTGTTCGTGTGTGTGTGATCGCCTACGATGATTCTTTATACAATGTTTCTTTATACGATGATTCTTTATACGACGTTTCTTTATAGAGTTTCGGGATACAAATTTTTGTGTGTGAACACGCTGTAATATGCTCCAAGCTCCCCATGATATCTCATTTAAGTCTCATTTCATGTCTCGTGTTTCAATCATGTTCTAAATACATGTAATCGTCCAAATCGTCGTAGCCCTCTCGCAGAGCAATTTTAGTCTGCCGTGTTTTGTTAAATGTATGTCTTCTAATATTGGTAACGTTTTTACAACATTTTGTTGTTAAGGGAATCTGCCATCCCAGGCATTTATATCACTGCATTCATTAATCCATTTATGTCTAATTTACATTCTAAGAAATTGTCCAAAAGTGTCCTAGATTGCGTGGATCAATTTCAGTCTGCCGTGTCTCGTTATGTCTTGGTTTTGCCTGTATAAGTGCTTCTACCATCCAGGGTATTTATTATATTTCATAGCATTCATTTCAATTTCAGTCTGCCATGTCTTGTTACGTCTTCAAATATTGGCATTTTCTGTACAACGTTTTGCCTATAAGTAAATCTGCCATGATGCCATGCACAGCATTTATTTCATGGCATTCATGTAACAATTTACGTCTCGTGTCTCATCTTTTTATTCAAGGATATTGCCCAAATTGTCCTAGATCTTATGCAGAACAATTTCAGTCTGCCATGTCTTGTTATGTCTTCAATTATTGGTATTTTCTGTACTACTGTACATTTTGCCTATAAATAAGCGCATCTGCCATCCTGGGCAATTATTTTGTGGCATTCATGTATCAAATTTTGTCTCATGTCTCTCTTTTATATCCTAAGATATTTTCCAAATCGTCCTAGCCCTTGCACAGATTAATTTCAGTCTGATGTGCCTCGTTATGCCATCATTGTAAAGCGCTTAGAGATGATTATCAATCATATTAGGCGCTGTATAAATCGAGTATATTATATTATTATTAAAGGAAAGCCAATCACTGGCATTTTCGCTCACTGTTACTGATAAGTGCATAATTCCAGTCCCTTCATAGTCATATATTTCTGCTTGGGAATTGTTTGTAATGTAATTTATCAATATTTCATGTGGTTATCAGTAACAATAAGCAAAAGTGCAGCATTTAGCTTCCATTAAGTATTTGTATTGTCTGTACAAGGTTTATTGATGAGTGAATCTCTACCATCTTGGGTTTTTCACTTCTCCTTGTCTTCTGATCTCCCATCTTCTATTCCGACTTCCGCACATGAATCATCTAGTCCTGTATTCTGTACCATTTCTCTCATGGTAAGAATTGAACATAATTACTAGAAGCAGGGCTCAACACCAGCATTTGCTCAATGGCTTGAGGCAACTAATACAGAAGGTTATATATGCTGATGTTGATTTTTATTTCTTTTACTTTTTTGTCTGTATGTAGGTGTGTGACTTTAGGCTGGCTTGAGCAAACACATGACCCATGTAGTCGTGGTGTAGGGTTTAAAGGTCATTAAAAATACTGTTATATGTTGATACTAATATAAATATTTTTCACTTTTTTTGTCTGTAGGTGTGTGACTTTGGGCTAGCCCGAGTTGAAGAGCCGGACACGAGCAAACACATGACCCAGGAGGTCGTGACCCAGTACTACCGCGCCCCCGAAATCCTCGTCGGCAGCAAGCACTACGACTCGGGCGTCGACATGTGGTCCGTCGGCTGCATCTTCGCAGAACTTCTAGGGCGGAGAATCCTCTTCCAGGCACAGAGTCCCATCACACAGGTTGGTTTGTCAGTCAGTCTGTCTGTCTGTCTGTTTGCTTCCCTGATAAGTCTGGTTTAATAGTTCTCCCAGTCACAGAGTCAGTCATGAAGGCTGGTTGATTATGAAATTGGTGGTAGATGATGGTGGTGATGGCATTATTATGGTGATTTTGTTAATGTAATTATAAGGATAATAAAGATAATGGTAATGATAATTATATTACAAAATAATGTTATGATTATTATCATAATTATGATGCTAATTACTGTTACATTATAGATAATAATGACAGATAATGATAATAATGATATCAAAAATAATAATGAAATGACTATTATCATGATTATGATGCTAACTACCCTTATGTCTGTTCTATCTACAGCTCAACCTCATCACAGACCTCTTAGGAAGCCCGTCCATGGAGGACATGAAATACGCCTGCGACGGCGCCAGGGCACACTTACTACGCATGCCACACAAACCGGTAAGCAGCCAAGTACAGTCTGTCCTCAGTTATCCGGCCACATGGGGACCAGCACCCATCCAAAATAAGCCGTCTGGATGTGGTGGGATAAGCAAATTATGCTCGGGTTTATGTATGTGATAAAATTTGTTTGTATGCAAATTATGTTCTGATATGCTATATTTTATGATTGATAATCATATTTTATAAGCAATATATATTCTTGGTAATCAGATATGCAGCACATACATATGTAGTATGTGAGGATTCATCACTACAAACTATAGCAAAAAAGCCAACTAGACTATACATCTTGTCAACAATTAGAGATACTTCCAATTTACCTTAGGTCTATTTTAAAGTACTCCGAGATTGGTAGCAGTCATGAATATTCACTCAGATTCTGTATATTAAACCCAAACGTTTACTCCTTTGTGAGTTTCGACTTAAAACAAAAAGTTAAAACAAAAAGTATTTTTGTAACCAAAATGTTTTCCCTTTCTCCCCCACAGCCTTGCCTATCAGCTCTGTATGGCCTCTCAAGTCACGCCACACATGAAGCTGTCCACTTACTAAGCAGAATGCTTGTCTTCAATCCTGTAAGTCATTTTATATTTCTCTCCAATTACGTGTAAACAAATATATTAGCCAAATGCTATTATACTTAGTAATAGTGCTGTATCAAATAACCATTATTATAATTATTAATTTTAAGAAGTATAGAAAACATGCAAAATAGTTTGCATGTCCCAAATAAACAAAATCATATATTTATTTTTTATTTTAAGATTATGTTTGCAGAGGGCAAAATCAGTTTCACTAATTGCTACATTCTAGGGCTATCTGTATGAAATTTTGGTAACATCTGAATAAATTACATAACTGGTTTACTTTATTTATTGTTTTATTCTCTTAGGACAAGCGAATTTCATGCATCGACGCCCTCGCCCATCCATACCTGGATGAGGGCCGGTTACGCTACCACACCTGTATGTGCAATTGTTGTTACAACACGTCGGCTGGGAGGCAATACACGGGCGAGTTCGAGCCTGCGGCGCCTCATCGGTTCGACTGTCTGTACGAAGACGACCTCCACACAGTATCACAAGTCAAAGGTAAGATTATAGTAACTCTTCTCCTTATCTATACAAATAAGGCAAAGACACAAGTTAAACTTTTTTACAATTTTTACAACACATTGACTGGGAGGCAATACACGGGCGAGTTCGAGCCCGCGGCGCCTCATCGGTTCGACTGTCTGTACGAAGACGACCTCCACACAGTATCACAAGTCAAAGGTATGATACCTGATACTCCATCCATACCATCTATCAACGAAAGAGCAAAGAGCAAATCAAGTGTAGGTCTTGATTGATTGATAAAAGAGGAAGAAGCCACCTGTGTTTAGTCTGCTTCAAACTTTAAAACGTTGAAGGAAGGTTGCATTAATTAATTTATTTGTCTTTTAAATGCCTGTATTATATGTTGTCAGGAGAGTTAAAATCATTCAGAAGCAATTCATATTTTCGCAAATCAGTTATTCCTCAGATCATAAGTTTTTATTTTGATTATATTTTGAATTATTCTCTTTTTATACAATAACGTTAGCCTGCCCAATTTCACATTCTCTGCTGTGGGAGAGTAGATTTTTCACCGAGACAAGAGTGACTGATATATCTAAAAAGGTGTAGGCAATGTTGTTCATCTATCTTAAAGGGATCTAGTAACTTTGTTGACATGTGCAAAAAGTGATGAAGAGTTGATGCAATGTATATTGTTGTTATCTCATATGTCCACAGGGTATTGTGTGAAAATTTCAAGTCAAATGGACATTGCATGGCCAAGTAATGAGCGAAAATTCAAAGTGATATTCACTAACTCACTGTACTCACTTTGTACACGGTTTCAAAACTCCAGGGGAGTTTTTCTTATCTGAATACATCGATCGTACATATCTTTGTACCGAAAGGGAAATTTGAAAAACCGAAACCGGTCCATGATTTTATTGTTAATACGAATACAACAAGGTATGAGGGAACCGCTAGAATTACAATGTTATTTTGAGGATTTGGACAATGTTACTAAGTCCCTTTAATCAATGTTTTTCCTTCTTTGTCTTTGTCTCTACAGAAGCGCTACATAAATTCATCACCGATCGCCACCAGGGTAACGCAGTACCTCTATGCATCAACCCACAATCAGCCGCCTTCAAGAGCTTTGCGAGGTAAGTTTTTTGAAGTGAATTCGAAGGAAGAAAACCAAAAAAAAACATTAAAGACATGAACCCAGATTTGTTGCTCTTTTCAATTCTGGTTCATGTTTTTTTTCTTCAAATGCCTGCTAAATTCTCCGGAATGTTTTCTTTGTTCTGTCTATCGTGCCTGAGAAATTTCCCCCTTTGAATTGCTTACAAAAAAAATTAAAATGAACATAGAAAATGAGTTTTCCCCGGGATTTGAACCTGAGACCTTCAGATTGCCAGACCAGTGCTCTACCGATTGAGCTAGAAAGCCCATTAGACAATTGTTTGTCTTATAAAATAAATTCAAAATTCAATGTTTGTGGTGGTCAGAATCTATTGTAAACCTGACACAAACCCGAAGGATATAATTATGCTTCGCAATTTCACATGCAAAGAAAGAAAGAAAGTAACATATATTATGAACTGCACTGTATTTCTGCAGTGAAGTTATTCCTCAGGCATGATAAGACAGAACAAAGGGACATTAGATTGCCCTCTGGTATATATATATATTCCTCAGTCCTGCATGTTACCCCCTTGTATTCCTACCCTCGGCGCCAAACCCCCCTCCTAAAAATACCCAGCACGCTACTGCTTCTCATAGTACTACCTACACATTCACTACTTCTTCTATGACTGCTGCAATGACTACTACTACTAATACTACTACTGCTGCTGCTGCTGCTACTTCTTCTACTGCTGTTGTGGCAGCAGCAACAATGGCGACTACTACTATTAGTGCTTCTTCCTACTACTTCTGCTGCTGCTCCTACTACTACTGCTGTTGCTGCTGCTGCTACTACTGCTGCTGCTGTTACTTCTGCTGTTGCTGTTGCTGCTGCTGTTGCTGTTGGTGTTGCTGCTGATACTACTACTACTTCTACAACTGTTGCGGCAGCAACAACGTCCACTACTATTACTGCTGCTGCTGCTTCTAATGCTGCTACTGCTGCTGCTGCTGCTGCTGCTACTACTACTTCTACTGCTGTTGCTACCGCAACAAACGACGACTTCTACTATTACTTCTTAGTACTACTACTACTGCTACTGCTACTGCTACTGCTACTGAAACTGCAACTGATAATTCTACTGCTACTATGACTACGACTATGACTACTACTACTAGTACTATGCACAATTACCTTTTCTAACAGTTAATAATGGTGTGGATTGCAGTGCTACTAATCTTGAACACAAGTATTTGTTAAATGACATCATGCATTTGGCTAGTATGCAAATTGCATTAGCTTCAAATTGTTTCCATCTAATCATTCATTTACTGTGTACTGGGTTGTGTATTAATTATACATGTACTGATTATTTAAAAACATTCTATTACAAGAGGAGCAATATAGCAATACATAAATGTATCATATGTAACCGTCATATCATACTTCATAGAAAATAGATGTCACTATTAGAAGTTACATAATAAACACTGTTATCATTGCTAATCACATTGCCTATCTATCATTTGGAAGAACACTGTCACAAAATCATGTTCCTGAAGGCAAAAACACGAAAGCAAGAAAAGAAAAACTTTCAGTCATGGAATATACTTATAGAAAAACAAAGAGATATCTGTCACTACCAACACCTCGACCTCAATCACACCTCATCATAATCATCATATCTGTTACCACCAACACCACCATCCCCACCAGTGGGCCTGTTGCACACAACAAAACACAATTTGACAACCATAGTTGTGTCTCTCCTCCAATTGTTAGAATGTTCTGCACAAACTTGTTAATTGACTTGTCTTGTGACACAGTGAAACCTCGTTCTAAAGAGCTCTGATATAACAAAAACCTTTATTAACAAGGTAATTTTGCTGGTCCCAGCTCTTTATATCCTTGTATTATTTACCAAACATATCACAATGTATTTTTCATGGACATTTTTTAAAGGACATCATTATATAAAGAGGTTCCACTATTATTTTCCTGAGTAACTGTTGTCCACAACCAACCACATTCCTTGTTCACACACTGTCTGTCTCTCAGCACAACTCACATGCCAACAATATCACAATTGCGTGTTCTTCACCATAAAATATAGACATATATCTGATGTTATTATAACTTTAAATTTGAATATGTTTGTGTATCTCATTTCATTGTATCCCCTTTGATGTACTCATTTCATTGTGCTTTCTTAGTAGATGATTTATGATTTGTTTCCTAGAATTTAGTTTGTGTCATACATATTTCTTTCTTTCTTTTTATTTCTTACAAATTTCTGTTCTTGGATTATATCAATATCTTATTTTGGAACTGTAAATTGGTATAATAGTCGTCTTAATACAACTTATTTAAATGGACAAAAACATAACGGGGGAAAAGGAGCTCACATATTGTCATTTTCCTGCCTTCAACTACTGTTTGGTGGTAGAATCGTATGTACATTTCATGTGTCATTTTGTTGTATGGTAATTAACTAGATGTGTGTGGCCTAAAACCAGACTTCTAAATAATATTATAATTGTCCTTTCATGTATGGAGTTAATTAATTTGGCCTGTAAGAAGACTAATACTCTTGTATGAAAGTATATTTTGTGCCTTTTCGATGGATTTCATTTCACAACAAACTGTTTATATCAGGGTTAAAGGGCGAATTAAAGAAATCACACTAATTAATCCATGCATTTGCACAAAAAAGTTTTGTTCATTTTTTTTTTTTAATCTTTCAGTTTCCGTTGTCCTCCTTTTTTTTGCAATCATTAACAAAAACTTATTCTTCTCTCAAACTGACAACCCCCTCTCCCCCAACACACATCGTATCCGTTGCCCCCTTCCCGGTATTTGTAGGACTGGCAAAAAGGTTTTTGAAGTTGCTACAAAGTCTGCCAATTTACTGATTCCAGGTTTGTACAAAAAAGAGTTTTGTTTTGTTTCGTTTTCGTTTACCAAAAAAAAAAAAAGTTTAGTATTTTCTGTCACTTATATTTTTTGTTTACCTTTTTTTCTATTTGTGTTCAGTTATTGTTCTGTTTTATATTATTTAGTTTTGTTTTCCTTTTTTGTTGGCTATTAATTGATTTGCATGATTGAAATATATATACTATTTATAGTTCATATTTGAACATTGTCTTCCTTTTATATTCACCACGAATTCTCCCATGTTGCCTTTCTTTCTTCAAATCAGCATATCTTTGAGTGCACTGCCGTTTTTTGACCGTAATTCTTAATAAAAACATTTCCCCTGAATGTTTAATGCATAACATTTTGAAGTAAAGTTCTATAGGTAGACTTTTGAAGTAAAGTTTTAAAGGTAGACTTTTGAAAATGTAAGCTTCAGTTTAAAATATCGCTGAAAAAATAAAAATTGAAGAATTATATGAGTTTTTTACCATATATGATTATTTATTTTCTCACAATACATACTTTAAAATGAAACTTCCACTTTCAAATTTGCATTGTATTTTGATATCCATTCTTCTGAAATCATCCATATCATTTCATACATTCCAACCCATGAACACTGCATGCACGCACATCCAAATGCAAAATGTCTGCTATATTGCCTTTCATATGAACCACTTGACACGAGATCCTAAAAGTTTGATGTTTACTGATATCCCTATTAGAGTGATGGAAAATTATGCAACATCAACAACTGTTTTGCACATAATCCACAATGCAATCAATTTAGATCCACAATGCAATCAATTTAGAATCGCAATTGTTAATCAAGTGTAATTCATTGCACAGTTCTCAAATTCATAAACACATTCTACTGATCAAACATGGAATAGACCGCTTCTGTAATGTATGCAAATAATATGCGTATGACGTCAGACTCCCCGTTGGCAAGCTTAACAATAGTAACTAGGTCCGGCAAGCTCCGGCAAACTTAGCTTGCAGGACCTAGTTACTATTGTTAAGCTTACGTCATACGCATATTATTTGCATACATTACAGAAGCGGTCTATTGGTGTAACACAATACATGTACATCAACATACCTTACATCTCACATCTGAATATAACACATGATTAATGACAATTACACCAAACTATTATAATATACTCCTGACTTACAAATGACATATGACAATTGACCGCTTCTGTAATGTATGCAAATAATATGTGCATGACGTCAGCCTCCCCGTCGTCAAGCTTAACAAAAGTAACCATGTCCGGCAAGCTAGCTTGCCGGACATGGTTACTTTTGTTAAGCTTGCCGACTGACGTCATACGCATATTATTTGCATACATTACAGAAGCGGTCTATTGCCTACATGACAAACCATAAGACATTTACAATTTTAAAAGAAGGATCTCTTCCAAAAGTTGATCCAATATCTTCTGATAAGCTATGTCATTATCTACATTTCTTTTGCAATTCAAATGATCTTTCAAACAAATATAAAAGCAACATGGCACAGTGATAAAATGTTTTTTTAGCCCAAATTTCCCATCGTAACAATTCAAATGAGCTTTCTTGTTACCATTATTAAGAATCATTGCCATGTAGAATTTGTAAACTGTAAACTTTGAAAAATTCATCTCTGTCAGTGCATGATAAAATTACTAACACAATTGTAATTTTGATATAGTTGTTTATTTGTGTTTCTTTTCTCCATGAAGCATGTTCATTGCAGATCACAAAGAGTTTAGAAACAGGTTATTCACCAGATTCAATATGTTTATGGTCAAATGTATTCAAGCTCTTTAGATAATATATACACAACACATGTACATGTACATGCACTTTACTCACACGGTACAGACAAGCCTCGCTTCAAAAATGTTGCAATACTGATTTGGGTTGAAATAAGTCGTGATCCTTTGAATTAGAAAAAGATCAGACACAATTGAAAAATGAAAGTGCCAGATATTTATCCAAATTGAGAAGACTAAATTAATTTCTTGCAGTATGACATGACAAACTATAAATCATAAAAGCTGTTTTTACGAAACAAATGTCTTCACTTTGTAGTTCGGTAATACAACAACAACAACAATAACAACAACAACAACAAGTACGGCGTTCAACCAAACAATATCAAACAAATCTTCTTAATGATCAATAAACTGAAATAAGATCAATTAATTCAAGATGATTGTTTAATAAATACCTTGAATATTATAAATGACTATGAATGGGAAAAAGAAATTGCAAAAAGAATTAGAAACATTTGAAGATATCTACTATTTGCAAATATTTAATTACTAGTAGTCCATAACGGATTGCTCTTTATGCAGTGTGAAGTAAATTAATTCAAACCGGCATTTTAAAAACTGTTGAAATTGTCATGTTTGAGTTATTAAAGCTTTTGAATACATCACCCATGAATGTACAAGGTATCAACAAATGACTCTTTTAAATTGTTATTTGTTAATCATTTTTCTCTTGTCCAGATGTCTTTTGAATGTTTAATGTTGGTACACGTATCATATGAACATGCTATAACTGCCATTATGAATTTATTTTCTGCAAAGCTAACAAGCCTTTTTCCCTTTCTCTTTTCTTTTTTCTCTATTCCTTTCCTACAGTTCGTCAGTAGCGAGTGCATCGGAACTACCGCCATCACCCCAACCCTGGGAATGATGTCGGAGACCCCCCTAGAGGGCGACATTCACTCGGATATCCGATTTACGCCAAACATCTCGTCCAGTCAAATCCATTTCCAAGCCTTACGACAGCAACAGCCAACGACAAGAGAGCTAGCGATTATCGATTAGCAAGCGAGAGAGTGCGAGTGAGAGAGCGAGAGAGAGAGAGAGAGAGATATTAATATTTTGTTGCCAATTTAGGTGGTAGTTACAGTAGTGCCTGAACTGTTGTTACGTGTTAATTTGTCTCCCAACTCCTAATGCTAAGTTCCAGAAGAACCAAAGTTTTTATGTGCTGTTGTAGCAATTTCCCCAATCATCTTCTTCTCCTGTCTTTTATTTAGCCATCAATCTAAAAGTAGCCTACATTTACCAAATTTGAGCATAAATTGGTACCTGACAGGTTGTTTTTTCAGAACCTGATATTGAGGACAAGTTTTTGTTGTAAAACATAGCTCAAGATATCTTGGTCACTGTCCTCATAAAGCCCTGAAGTTGTGACATCACTTTCTTTGGTTGTTACATAATACGTTAATGGTTCGAAACAACTTGCCCTTTGCATTGGGGTCTTGTTTGTGAGTTAGAGGTTGGAGCTAGATTATTGCCTTCATGGCAACTGCTTGGTCACAACATTTAAGGCTTGCCTGACATTGTCTAGAACCACTACCCAAAGCAATTGATGGCTTTGATGTCACACTTCGGTACTCTATTGGGTCAAAACTCTTAAGATATTTATTGGTGTGTGATAGATTTTACTTATTACCCTTGTGAGGATGTTGTGATTTTTGTTATATAATGGACAATTTTCATAGGTCCCCTTCCAAGATATCTTGTTTATGAAAGGTTTATCAAAGAGGTGTGCTATATACATGTACAGTGTTTTGAGAGCCTACTATACAACAATGCTGCAAGAGCCGAAAATATCTGGACATGTATTCATGAAAGCTTGCTAGCTAGGTCTATGCCAAACCTGTTTTACAAGATAGACATATTAAAGTAAGCATTAAGTAGATTTCTTAATTGCCAACTTGGGTAAGCTGATTTAGGTCTGTTACCTACTGAAGCTAATCCTAGTTTGTATTTAAAGAACCAACTTGGCGCCAATCTCTGAAATAGACTTGGCATGTAACTATAAAGCAAGCAGGGTTTCATGAATATAGGCCCTTTTCTTGATAAACATGTCAAATGTTTAAGGACTCCAATTCTAAGATGGGCTGAATGGTTTAAAGTTTGATCCAGCAGATACAACCATGAACGTTCTGGAATCGGCTGCAAGTTATCTCTGCTTTCCATTTTGGCTTTTAAATGGTAGCGTTATGATGTGTTAAAGAGCGCCAGCTTGAGTTGAGACAATCTGCTGCCTATTCATCAGATAGATGCTGCACCAATCAATGTAGTAATAGTATGTGGAATGCCCATGAGGTAATCCCACAAACTGTAAATTGTTTTAGTATAATGCACAAGTCACTGAACAGGTCGCATTACGTATGACATTTGCTGCAGACCAGACAATTGGACAAGAATTTAAATAGTGGTGCTTATACCAAAACAAATGTGCTGTTAATTTTTTTAAATTTCTTTAGTTTTTACTTCCCACAAAGTTCGATCTCTGTTCATAGTGGTATATATCTGATATCATATCTGATTATTTAAACGACCAGTACTAGCATAGTCATTCATCTCGTTTGGATCCTTTATTCTTCATTTTGATTTAAACATTTTCAAAATATATGCCTATGGAATGACGTTCCAGGCAATCTGAAAGCTTGCTCGAGGTTTGCCCAGCATAGCAACACCTCATTTTTGCAAGGTCCGTTCCAAGCATTGAAAATAATCTATTAGGAACATGATAACTTGATATTTTGTCTTCATTTCATTAGGTGAAAATGGTGAACCAGTCTTAACAAACCAAAGCGATGGCTTATCAAAGTTTATGAATCAAAAGTGATGGCTTATATTAAATGAAATATTATTTTTGAACAAGTTACCTACCGGTAGTCCTTTTTAGGAACCCTAATCCCTGCCTATTGACCAAGATTCCTTTTCCCCCCTGCTATTTTCAAGCAGAACTTATTATTATGTGCATTATAAATCCTGCAGTATGTGCATTGAAGTTTTGACTAGATTGACATATATATATACATAATCATTTACACATATATGCAAGAGGATACATTTGTTTGTGTCTGATTGCTTTGCTCCTGTGTTTTATATACATGTACATGTACGTCATCAAAGTATTGCCACGTTGGTGTCTACATTGTGATTGTGCAATTTTGTATTATTTAACAATTATCTACGGTAATGATCGAACTGACGAGACGAGAGAGAGAAAGAGAGAGGGAGGGAGAGAGAGAGAGGAAATGCTTGTAGGTTTCTAGAAATATTAAAGACTATGGAAGTTTTGAACGAGAAAGGAACAATCATGTTTATGTCCACTATTTTTTGTTCCAGTTGTATAAAACAAAGAAGGCAAAATGCGACGAAGCGTGTTATACTCCCTCTCTCTCGTTTGTATAGTGTCAAAACTCGAACGAATGTAAATGCATATATACCTCGAAATAGAACAGATAATTTTGTATGTAATTTAAACACTGAAGTAATAATGAATAATAATATTGTCTTATTGGAATCACAATATACCAATCATGTATTACAAATGTTTAGCTATTATTATTAACAAGAAGCTGAGAATGATCACAGAGTGACACGCTTTAACTTATTTATCTATCTATTGATCAATCAAAGACTGTCTTCTCAGACAGGCTAGAAAGATAAAATGCCATGTAAAATGGCTTTTCAGTAACGTTTCTAGTGAAGCCCCAGTCCCACAGTGGCATTTTTTAAAAGGTGAACTACAATGATCTGGAACTTGTGGAGGAACCCACTTTTGTTCACCACATTTGTTGTTTCATTGGGCTAAATCAATTTGATTCATGAATATTGCGACGTTTCAGTATGTGGAAATTATTTGCGGCCTAAATCGTTATAACGATTTCTTATCCGATTCCTTGTCAGTTGTGGTTTTGTTTTAAAATAATTCTCTATGGGACTAGGGATTTACTGAATGAAAAAATAGATCATAAGGATTGGTGAAAATGTGACATGTAAACTGTAAAATGGTTGCGAGTAATGTTTCAAATTTGTAAATGACAATCGAAAGCGAGAGATGGAAATTTCTGTCATCAGAGATAATGAGGAAGAAAATTGCGATGATGTGAAGAAAAAGATCAGTGAAATGGCAGTGATTCTTTTGTTGTAAGTTTTACGCAATTTATTGGAAGGACAGGTACAATGTGTGAATAGCATGTTTTCTTTGTGTGACAAGCTATTTTCACCAGAGAAAAACTAGATTGTAACAAGTTTAGGGCATGGGCCATTTGTATTTTTTATGAGTGGATAAACCTTGGTAAAAAATGTGATCAAGCCATATTAATTGTCTCTCTTTATTTTTTGTTTTTGTTGTATATTATACTTTAATTTATATGTACATTACATGAACATTTTTTTATATGAAATTAGTTGCTAGATTTGTAAATTTTGTAGGTAGTGATGAATTAAATGGAATAATGCTGCACCACATACTCTTTTTTTCTCCTGTGAGCATTTTCCTTGATGGTGTTGATGCTGCTTAGTTGGCGGCTTCGTATCACGAGCAATGAAATTGACATGACATACATTATAATAGGTGATCTGTTAACGATTTAGTCATGAAACAAAAACAGTGTGATATTATATATGTTACTTGTGTCTTTTTTTACAAATTTGACAGTCATGCCAATCAATACTTATGTGTGTAATATTTGTATGAAGTTAAAGGGATTCCGTCATTGACTTGAGAGGGCGCTTTAAATTCAAACGCACTGGTACATGGCATGTCTTCATAATTAGGCTGGGTCATGCGCAAACACAATACGTGGGCATGATTCAAGTGAATTATTTGCACCTTGTGTAGCTCTGCAAACAATTTAGAAAGCGCCCTCACAACTCTGCGGAACTGTTCCTTTAAGCCTTGTACATTGCGTATTCAATGGCTCTTTGTTTATTGGTCGTCAAGGGTATATTTGTATGAAGTATCTGCGTGATTTGTTACACTTTTGTGAAATACTTTCTCTTCTCTTCTCTCCATCAGATTTATGCAGAATGTTTCTGTGTCTGTTTTTTTAGAATACTTTCTGTTCCTCTAGACTTGGTTTGACAGAAGTTATGTCAAAATGGTGCATGTGTGCGTGTGGTTCAAACATTTTTGCGGGTAGATTTTCAAGCCTATCAAATGGCTCTTGGCTCTCTACGTGCTCATGAATAGTTTTCACAGATGATGCTTGAGGATTAAATTTTGTATCAATAGAAAAGTATTTTCATTCATTAGTATTCCATTTTGTGCTGATATATTTTGATATTATATTTTTATTCTTTACCAGTCATGATAGGCCACATTAATAACATAACACATTTTTTTTTCATGAATGCTTTAAATCTGGAAATATTTATGATCTTGTATTAAATTGTCCATAATATGCATTGAATTTGATTCAGAACTTTCCCATAAATATAAATAATTGTTTTCCAAAAATGCATATCCATAATAAATGCCAAATAAAAATTGTGTGTATTAATACAGCATATTTGATTAACATAACTTTTGTCATTGAACTCATTCGAAAATGCACAAATGTAAGACAAAATTTAATGTTGCCTATACAAACATTTTAGTCTTAGAATTAGCTATTCATTTTAAAAGCTGAATCTAATTGAATTATGTGCCATTAATGGTAAAGAATACCCTCATTAGTTTACAATGTTGGTCTTTCCTTTTTCCTTTCATTCTTTTTGTGAAAGTGTAACACGTTTTTGCCAAAAATCATGCTTAATTCACCAGTGTAACGGAAGCTGTTTTAATCCATATTCGTATGGAGCTATTAAAGGTAATAACATTCCACGTTATGGTAATAAAAAACAAACTGCTCACTAGATTTAATTATACTCAGTAAGCAGAAACCACTGTAGAGAGAAAAAGAGAGATTCAAATATTTTTCATCCAAGAGTTTCTCAAATAATTATACTTCATATTGAAAGTGATGAAATAGATATATATTGTTTTGTATTTATGATATATATATATGTGTGAATTCAATACTTGATGAAGAAATACGGACAAATCATATGATACGACCTTGACTCGGTGTATAAGACATTGTGCTGACCCCCCCCTTTACAATGCAAGACCATTTTGTTTTACATATTTTTCTTTTAAGACCATTCTAGACTGGACATCAATTTTATCCATGATGAGGGACAGAGATTAATTATACAACTTCAGTAATCAACAAGTGTGATGCAAATATTTTCTTGTTTTTTTTTTTTTTATATATACTTTATATATCGAAGCCTTGTAAGCTGAAATGTCATTGTTTTAGTTTCTTTATAGACTCTTGTAGTTTTCTGTCTCCATTCCCTTTGCTAATCAGATTTATTTTTTCCTGTTTGCAATTTTGTATTATAATCCAATTCTGTGTGGTCTTTTTCATGTTAATCATTCACTGTGAATTTGAATATTTATTATCTCGTCACCGTACTTTAGTCAGTGGTTTGATAGCTTGTATAGTATTATAGTTTTTCGATGGACATAGCTGAAGAATTAAAGCGTGTCTGAATTGCAATTTTTGTAATATATATAAATATATGCTTTTTTGTTTACAATGCATTTTTTTAAAAACTGAACAACTTGTTTATATGGTGCAAGAAGAAGAAAATTGTTTCTTTTCCTCTTTTTTTCCTCTGTAGAAAACAGAAATGTACATTTTGTTGGGTGGTCAGGGATAAGAGAGCGCAATTTGTGTCTCTATATGTTTATTTCAACATTATACCTTTTATGTGTGTGTCGGACGGTATTAAAACCAGTCTAGCTTTCATCATTTTTGTATACATGTCTAAATGAATCTCTAGTAGATTTTAGAATACTGATTCTTCTCTCGTAAATTAGAAGTTTAAAAACTGACTGCCAAAATGCCACATGATTCTCCCACAATCATAAAAGTAGTAAGTACAGTCAAACCTCATTCTATATGACGAGCATTTTGGGCCCAATGAATTTACCTGTTATATCCGATACCTCGTATCAGTGAAACATCATTATAACAAGCATCTTGGGCCCATCTAATTTACTGTGTTATATCACATATCTTGTTGCATCAGGGCTTAACAATTATAAGGTACGTAAAATCTGGAATCATTCATCCAGACAAACTATACAGTAATAGTACAAATGAGTTAGAAAGTGTGCTACAGTTTCCATAAATATTGTTGGGGCAAAACAAATCTTTTAAAATAATATTGAAAAAAATATCATGCAATTAATTTGATCAATATCTGCATTGAAATTAAATACTAATTAACAATTTTAGAAATAAATTTTGTAAATTATTTGGATTGCTGCTAGTATGTAAAAGAACAGAAAATCTTTCAATTTTTGTTAGGTCCTGTTTCTAAGAAAATCTTTCAATTTTTGTTAGGTCCTGTTTCTAAGAGAATTCTAAAAGAAAAAGATATTAAAACAATGAAACTGACCAGAAATGTATTGTATAAATGAAAACGAGCAAAGAAAAATAGGCTTTGCCGGGAATCAAACTATATTTTGGACTTATTCACAGACTGAATAAATGTAGTGCACACTTTTTAAAAATTATATTCAAAGAAATAGAGTACCTACTTTTTGTATTGTGGGAAATTATATGAGCCATGTAGAATATATGTATCGGTTCAGACAAGGACTAGAAAATAAGTCATGCGTGTATGCAAGACACTCATTTATTTTGTTTTCCAACCTTGTTTATTAGGTTTATTCATAACTACATATATGTTGGAAAGAACCTGTGGAACATTGTGAAACAGGATTTTTCTTTCCAGTATATAACCATGAACCTACTACGGTATAACCAAGACTTTTCTTGTATAAAACTCCATCCAATGACAACATTGATTGAGCACAGTGTGTTGTGTTCGTGTATTGTGAAAGCAATCCGTACTTAGTAGTTTATTATATTCCCATGCGTCTCAGCATGAAACAAGCAATATTGATAGTACAATTTCTTTTTTTTTCTTCATCAGTTGTACCATTAATCATTGTATGTATAATGTACATGTATTTATTATTATTTTTTATCCATGGGTGCTTGACTTGTAAGTTGTTGTTTTCTTTTTTCTCTTTGTGACAACATCTATATATGCTCTCTGTGTTTTAAGTTATAACAAAAAGATGTCAATAGTAGTATTATGTAGAAAGGGAAGAAAACTTTTGAGAAAAAAAATATGATGAATGTGTTTTGCCCTCGTCTTCTCGATGATGCTTTCCATCTTGGAAGTTTCGAGGGCAAAAAAAAGTCAATAAAAATTTTTAAAAACAATATTTTAATGCAAGGATCTTATTTTTGTATTAATAATGATTTTATGGATACTTGGTATGAAGAATGGAATGTGTTTGTAAAGAGTGTGAGTGCCTGACTAGAATGCTCCACATGGAAATAAACATGTGCGTGTCACATGCAGATTGTGTGCATATGTGCATGTGTGTGTGTGTGTGGGCGTATGTGTGTGTGTGTGTATGTGTCTATTCATGTATGCGTGTTTGTGTGTGGCTGTGTGTGCATGTGAGTGTGTTTGTAAACTGGGCTCCAAAAGAAACATCACTTTTTCATAGCGACGCTCACTAAAATCCATAGCATCAAATTGATTCATATTTAGACACAGATAAGCTATCATTCTCCTTATGAAGCATATCTGAAAAATTAAAAGTTTGCTTTGGCCAAAAAAGAGAAAATTGCCATGGAATCACTACAGGTCACTTTTCAAAAATCACAGAAACTGCTTGATGCGAACCTCCACGAAAGGCGGTCTATTCAGAACTTTCAATAGCGATTCATTCAACTTCAAAGCGGGTTATGTAACCACTAGACTGGCTATTGTCCGTACCGAGCTCTGTGCCCGGAAAGCAAGCAGTTTCTGTGATTTTTGAAAAAATGACCTCTTGCGATTTCACCTTATTTTATTCTTTGTTGACTAAAGCAAACATAATCTTTTTAGATGAGCTTGCTAAGGAGTATTATAGCTAATCTATGCCCAATTATGATTACTTGTTATACTTTGGATTTTAATGTGTGTCGCTCTGAAGAAGTGATAAGTTTCTTTTGGAACCCAGTTTATATAATGTATTTGATGACTAATGATCACCTTGTACCTCCTTGGACAAACTAGTAACAATTTCTTTGTAAATGCATGATTAGCAATCATGTTGGTCAAATATTTTGACCAAATCAAATGCCATTTTAATAGGCATGAAAGGAAAAAAAAATGTGACCGGCTATAGCAAAACCCTGCACTTGTCAGTAAAAATCAAAACGTAGATTTCCATACCATTAGAAAGGCCTCATAACAAGCTTTCATTTGATGCTTTGTTCTAACAAATTGGTCAATAATTAACAAATAATTATATGATTGTATCTTTACAATCATAAGTCTTTTTCACACAATATGTGAACTTAAAATGCCCATTTCTTCAAAACGTAAATTACCGACAAGTGCAGGGTTTTGCTATAGCCGGTCTCAAATATCTGATTATAAGTAGTTTGACTGGCATACATGAGGTGGGGGTTTTGGGGCTGCTGCCCCCAACATTTGTGTAAAGTATAATATTTTTTGGAGATGAGTCACCAGAGGGGCTGTGCACTCCCCTGAGAAATTTGAAAATGACAATATTCAAATAAATTACACCTACAGTTGAGACAAACATGTCATTTGGGGGGTGAAGTAAATCAAAATTGAACAAATCGGGGGGGGGGGGGGGGGGGTGCACATGCCCCCAATAATTTGACCAAAAAAACAACATAAGGTGTGGAGACAAATATGTCATTTGGGGGGTGAAGTAAATCAAAGTTGAACAAATCGGGGGGGGGGGGGGGTGCACATGCCCCCAATAATTTGACCCAAAAAACAACATAAGGTGTGCCCCCACCCCCCCCCCCCCCCCCCCTTCTCAATCAGGCCAACCATGATATGCTACGCCACTGTGAAGAGGTGCTACCGGTCAGCCTGCTCTTTGCACTAATCGGCCCGTGTTCGAACATGGGTGGCATCTCTCGGATGTTGACGATTAAGGGAGGTCCGTGCCCCACTCCACCCCCTCCCCCCTGTGCCCCCATCCGGCCGCTGGAGCTACTCCACCAGCCGGTCAGCGCTGATATGCGTGGCCGTGGATGTGCTGTAGCTACCTCCTCCGATCCGATCCATGATCCACGGGGCCGCGGCCGCCTGGACGCCCTCGCCGCGCATACCTAATCGAGCGTAACGTCCACGCTACCCCACCGGCCGGCCGTATGTACCGTACCGATATCGTACCGTATATTTACCGTGCTGTTGACATTGTGCTTCGTGCAGATCTGATCCAAGTAGTTGCTTCGCATTTGCCTTTACTTTTGCTTGCAATTTGGTCATTAAATTCGACATAGCTTTTAGAACATCATGGGAGAGGTAAGAAGGATGACCCTCTTACTTAGCTTATTTTATAAACGTGAACAAAATAATGCAGCTTAGTGAGTGAGACTGAGAGTGAGCCGGGTGTGAAATGAGTGTACGAATTCGGACACGGTACCTTGAGGCTTGAGCCGGCTTGACGCAAACTCAAGTTACCTAGCGTTCACGGTCGGGCTCATAGTGCCCCCGAATTTATGTGCTAATGTGCACAATAAGTGTGCTTTAAATTATAGATATGATACGGTACTTACCACCGTGTAGATGATACATATGTTATGCAACTATGGGGTGGATCAGAATGATGATTTTTCGCTCCATTTCGCATCAAAATGAGTGATTTATGCACCTCCTCGACTTCTATCTAGTCCAGCAGGACTAAAGGTAGGGAGTTCGGTGACTTTTGGATTTGTTGAAGGAACCTCAACAAACTTAATATCATTGGAAAGCTTGTAAAGTGAGAAAAATAATGGTGCTTAAATCAACTTATTAGCTTCAATATTAGTGGAGATATTCCAATTTTAGAGGTAGAAGGTACAAAGTTTGGTTCTGCCAGTTTCAGCCGATGGACGGTAACTATGCTCTGCGCGTGCCCCAGCGCTATAAATAGAAAACGCATGCCTCAACATGGCTAAAAATATCAAAATCAGTACGTGGGCAATTTGTTTACGTTGGATGATCGCAGCTTAGCGCTATTACTACTCCCATAGTAATGTATTTCAATGTGTAGAGAAATCAACACACTTTCATAAAATACTACTTTTCCATACCTTTTTCAGATTACTTCCTCCAGTTTTAAACGATTTTTCGTCGAATTTTTGTGCCGAAAATCGATGCAAAAATGTCAGCAAAACAATCCTTCAAAAAAATCAATTTGCAAGGTGAAAATTCCAAAAAATTCCGCCGAATTTGGTGTCATTCGAAAGATCAGATTCTGCTCTACATGACAATGGCCTCAAATTCAACGTAGAGGGAGTTTACAAACCCCTACTCTGGCATGGAAGTTGGGGAAAATTTATGCACTGTGGTAGCAAAATGAAGTTTTCAAGTGCACTCGCTACCGCGACTACCGCGAAGTCTCCTAACTCACTGCGCATTCAGATTGTTTTTTCGGGTGTTAAAACATCGATTTAGGAACAACTAATGCTATATCCAGATCAAGGAAGGATTAAGCTTCAAGAGGATACCAATTTCATGGTAAAATATTGAAAAATATGAATTCTACCCTAGGTTTTTTGTAGCAAAGTTTTGCGTGTTAGCAGATACAAATGCGTGATTGCGGTATTCGGTCGTTCTCCCTACTAAAGGTAGAGACATTTACATTAACATTTGGACTTTTTCTTTAACATGCCATACCTTTAGTCCTGCAACACAGTAGAAGTGAGCCGTATCCCGGCACTTAGCCACCCTAAAAACCCTCAAATTTGGTTGGAAATATTTCAGCTACTCACCTGAATGTTCACGACTAGGCAGATGTCAACTTGCTTTCTCCAATGGTGCTGTCCTAAATACGATTTCAATTTTATAATCTGGTAAAATGAGCACTTTTCCGAGGTAAAACCAGCCCGACGTACGATGTCCAGCAAATCCCGTTACGTGTTATTCATCACAGTTGCACGTGTAGTATTGTATTCGCCTGTATAGACATTTGCATAAGACGCATAACACGCAATCACGTGACTCTATAGAATTTTCTATAGAGTCACGTGTCATATGACAGGAAGACTGGTAATCATATTATCTAATACACCTGCAAGGACCGTTGTCCTTTCCAGATTATTAACTTTCGAGATGTATTTGATAATATGATTACCAGTCTTCCTGTCCGTTGCAATAATTTGATCAAAATTCGATCCATTTTTGATGACTTTAAAGTTTAAATTAATAGTTGTGCCGCGCCGTTGGCAACCTAAACTGTAAACAAAATTCACTTGCGGTCGTATATCGACAAATGTAGTGCTTTCAATGGAGTTTGACATTATTTCCCTATCGGCATTTCACGCCGCTGTGAAAACAGTTCACTCAAAAGGAATGACAAAAGTGCAGCACATTTATGACAATAAGTGTTGTTATGACCATTGGAGTGTTGTTATTTTTGCGTCTCTCTACTGATCCGCGAAATTCATGAAAATAAAACCCTCGCGAAATTAACAGCTTAAATACAGTATCACAATATTATGTTTTTTTTATAGAGTGGCAAACTTTGGGGAGGGCGCTTTACTGGTGCTACGGATCCCGTCATGGAGAGATTCAATGCTTCCATCGGCTTTGACAAGCGCATGTGGAAAGCTGACATTGAGGGAAGCAAAGCCTACGTAAAGGCCATCTGCATGGCAGGACTCGTCACTGAACTGGAGAGGGACTCTATCTATGATGGACTTACCATGGCAAGTATTGCTCATGTTTCATTTTACCAATGGCTTTTTAATAATATGAACATTTATACAGCGCAGCTACTATAAAATACTCTACTGTTCATAAATTCTTATTACCCATGGTCATCAGGTATATTTCCATGCTTGCCAACCGTTCCGTTATGAAGTTTTTATAGCCCTAACAAAATAAATAAATAATTTTTGTGTTATTTTCTTTTCTTTTTCTATTCAATACTACTATTTGTATACTATAATGTATTTGTATAATTATTTAACTTTAAATTTACCCATAAAATAAAAGCATCATGGGGTTTCACAACATGCAGACACTTAGAAGCTTCAGGGGCTTTGCCCCCTGAACCCCCACCATGGGTGTTATCCCCTGCACCCCCACTAGGGGCCCTACGCTACGGCGGGTCCCTGGACCCCCTTCCAATGTGCGTGCAGTTGTCTGACTTTCAAATGTTGGCAAGTTTGCATTTCAAACCCACACAATGATATTGCATACTTTCTCAACTCCCCGGTGAGCATACTATCCATGCTGCAAATCATGGCGCAAAGGCCGTGAATAGTGAGATAGGAAAGTAACATGTTAGATGTTTTTATATTAGGCCAAACAAAATAAATTGTTGGATTGGAGTAACAGGCAACCAAAAATTAGGGTAGGTAGGTAGGTTTTTTTTTTGGCAGGATTCGCACAAATACACAAACACACACATATAACACACACCTAACACACATAATCGCAAAAAATAAATAAATAAATAAAATGAAGAAAAAAATAAATAAATAAAATTAAATTAAAAAAACAGAAAAAACCTTTTTAGGGTCGGCCGGGTTATGCCAATACAACAATTCATTTTTCATGGCCTTCGGGTTAGCAAAATGTCACTGTTACCAAAAATTCACCCCTTTTCCATTTGAATATTGCAGGCATGTATATGGCTACTGCAATGATTTCAGTTCTTATGATGACGAGAACATAACCGATTCAAATGCTAAAGGGGCTATTTTGTGGTATAAGCACCGTTATGATGTTGATTTTATTTAGAATGGTAAGGACAATTTACAATTAAATTTGTGTGTAAAACCCACCAAAGGGATAAAGAAAAAATTGTCTTTATATAATTAGCAGGTGGTTTCATTGATTAGGCAAGTGGTCACTACACATTTACCCGTACACCTAAACAGGTTAAATAGACATACTGGACATTATTACTAAAATGGAGCTCTTTTTTAAAGTGGTGTGTATATAATTGAATAACATGATAATATGATACACTTGGAAATTAGCAAGTCAAATTAGGATCTAGTGAAAACAAGTCTTCATCTACTGAAGATTATTCTACACAGCATCTGCATTGTAAAGTGTTCAGCATGTGTTATGTGGTTATGGCCATATGTAATAGCCCACCCATAAATCCTTCCGCGGTGACTTTCCAATCAGATGATTGCATGCATGTTTATTTTACTTAGAGGAAGTGCAGAGTTTCCATGTACCTGGTGCTCAAGGGTTAAATTTAATTGAAATACTAACAATTACTCAAATAGCCCTTTTCTTATAGTGGTGTGTATATAGAATAAAATACAAATAAGCAAGTCAAATTAGGATCTAGTGAAAACATGTCTACATCTACTGAAGATTAGTCTACACAGCATCTGCATTGTAGAGTGTTCAGCATGTGTTATGTAATAGCCCACCCATAAATCTTTCCACGGTGACTTAGTTTCCAATCAGATGATTGCATGCATGTTTATTTTACCTAGAGGAAGTCCAGAGTTTAGGCTTTCATGTGTGTATTTGTGTGCGTGTATGTGCATGTGGAATTGTGGATATTAAATGTATGTCATTATGAGTGTAAGGGGGGGGGGGGGGGGGGGGGTGGTGGTTAGATAGATTTTTAAAGACAATATTTATTCTCTCAATTATTGCTAATTTGTTTATTGAATGTTTATAAATATTTTTGTTTGATATAAGGAATCATGGAATCACATTAGATTGAAAGGCAATTAGTATAATATTATTCCAATTAAAAATATTGTGGACTAAGTAAGATCTATACCTCTAGGGTTTTGGTGTAGGTCCATCGATACAGTGTGTTGTACTGAAATAATTATCTCCAGCTCTTGTTAATCATTACTAGGCACTCTGCTGTTTGTTCCTTGTGACATGCAATAGTTGCGCAATATGGTCATGCACAAAGAGAAACACTGGAAATTGGAAAACCATGCATCTAATTTGATTTATTTGCTTCTCAATTTAATCATAACTTGCACTGACATTTTCAGCTGGAATAAAATGTATTATTTTCAGCTGGAATAAAATGTATTATTTTGTTCATGGTTCTAATTTGATATGTTTGCTAGCTATTTCTCAATTTGATAATTATCTATAGTTTTATGTACATGTTATACAAATATTACATACAGTATGTACATCTTTTTTTGAGCATATTATGTCTCCCTGTGTATTATTCATATTCATTTATTAACTAATATTAGTAACTTGCATACAGTACAGTGACTAGTTTTTCCTTTAAATATGATATTTCAGTTGGAATTTTTGTTCTTGTTTTATTTATGAATAAAATATCATGTATTTGTTTTTGTACAATTACTGGATTTATTCATGCAATATTTTAAATTAATAACTAATGCTGTTAGGTAAAGAAAAAATCCCGTCTCGTTCTCGGATCGGTAGAATTCAAAAGTGATAGCGGGATCTCGGATCTCGGAAAAAAATAATATTGGAATTTGCTCGGAAAAAATGCAGCGTCGTAGACTTATCTTTCTTGTTTTGTATGCCAATAATATTAACAATATTAACGTTTTGATGCATGTACATATCAATCTTTACAGAAAAATAGTTACAGACTATTCAGAATTAACTCAGTTTCGCAAGAAAAGTATTTTTTCTGAAGTTAATTGGGCCTAGAAATCGATCGTTTGTTCAGTATCGCGCCTCACTTTCGCCCCGACAGTCCTGGGGAGACATCCAATGGATATTTGTATAACCGCACTGGTGAGCCAGTACATTACAAAAAAAGGCTCAAAATTTGTATTTTGGTGATTTACACCATTTCTGAACAATTTGGTAGTCTACTTACATGATTTCATGGCATTTGAAAGCTGAACAGAAAAAAAAATGAGCCCCAAAACAGTGAAAAAAATGCGCTTAATATCCATCATGACTTGGACATGTCGTCGGTAAATTTCCATCGCGAGAGAACGCCAATCTACTGACTGCGTGGCCGCAGACGTACCCGTGTGTTATACACACGTGTACGGTACCCATACTGTGCTAGGCGAATATGGTGCAGGTGTGTAACAACATGGTATGCACGACGTATGATACTTAATTCGATCTCTCTGGAAACGGGAAGATCAAAGTTACGTAGCATACGTCGTGCATATCATGTTGTTACACGCCTACACCATATTCGCTTAGCACAGCATGGGTACCGTACGCGAGTACACATGTGCATAACACATGGGTACGTCTGCGGCCGCGCAGTCAGTAAATTGGCGCTCTCTCGCGATGGAAATTTACCGACGACGTCGCGACATGTCCGAGTCATGACTGATGTTCAGCGCAATTTTTTCACTGTTTTGGGGCTCATTTTATTTTCTGTTCAGCTTCCAAAGGCCATGCAATCATGTAAGTAGACTACCAAATTGTGTAAATCACCAAAATACAAATTTAGAGCCTTTTTTTAATGAACTAGCATACAAACGTGATCCATTCAATTCCAATATACAATGTCGCCGGGAGTATCGGCCGGAGTTTGTGTGAACATCCGTCCGCAATATTGTTCAAATGACTAGCAATTTTGCACGTCCTGTTCAATTTTCGACTGTGAAACGAAGTAACGAACCAAGAATTTCTCCAAAATAACCACTCATAAAGTAAACAATATTAATTCCCCCATTTTTAATTTAAATTCCACTACTTAATGGACTGTCAAACATACACTTTTTCAATTATTACTGGAGAAAATGGGTCGCCAAAATCTTCCGAGAATTTCTACAGAGAAAATGTATTTCCCGGAACTGGATCGTTACCGGCTCAGAAGCAATTACCGCCGGGAAATCGGATCGTTCTCGGATCAGATAACAGCGTTAATACAAACATGTATGCACCTACATACAAACATGTATGTTCCATTTCAAGCATGGTATGACAATGTGTGACATTGTGTGTACATTCCTTGCAACTAGTAACTTGCATGCATGGTTGATAGTGTCGTTTTTCCTTCACCTAAATTTACATTTAAGTATATAAGCCTCAGGTATATCATTTCAAGTGTAATTAAGTCACCGCATGAATTATTCCTTGTGTGGTATCTTGCATATGAATGATTAATCCAGTATGTAGTTTGTTTTTACAGTTTTTTTCTTTTATCTATGACATTTTATTATTTACGTTCTGTAACTGGATTTGTGCTACATGTATGCTCCATAAAATGAACCCAAATTAAGTGTACAATTTTTGGGCTGTGGAATGTACAGTATTTGATTTATAATGAATGACATAAAAATACATTTTAAAATGGTATTTTCTACATGATGAGATTAGAGAGTTTCGCTTTGATTAAAACATATACACTGCTAATCTTGTTACTCTGTTGTGAACAAAATACTTGTGTGCTCAGGGTGATTTAGCCCCTGAAATGCCCCAAAGAGCCACTAAAAATCATTAGGGAGCCCCAATAAATTAACATCTTCAATGCAAAACAAATTGTAGCGTGTTATGTAAATGCAGTCAAGCTTTCAAAGAAACCCACCCCCCCCCCCCCCCCCCCCCCCAAAAAAAAAAAAAAAAAAAAAATGATGAAGATATCTACACAGACTGGTAAAAACCAATCACAACTTGTTGTTATCTTGTTACTCTGTAGGTTGGTAAGGAGTGGGAGAAGGGAGAGTTTACCATTCAGCCTAGTGATGAAGATATCCACACAGACTGGTAACCAATCACAACTTGTTCTTATCTTGTTACACTGTAGGTTGGTGAGGAGTGGGAGAAGGCAGAGTTTACCATTTAGCCTAGCGATGAAGATATCCACACAGACTGGTAACCAATCACAACTTGTTGTTATCTTGTTACTCTGTAGGTTGGTGAGGAGTGGGAGAAGATAGAGTTTACCATTCAGCCTAGCGATGAAGATATCACACAGACTGGTAACCAATCACAACTTGTTGTTATCTTGTTACTCTGTAGGTTGGTGAGGAGTGGGAGAAGGGAGAGTTTACCATTCAGCCTAGCGATGAAGATATCGGCACAGACTGGTAACCAATCACAACTTGTTGTTATCTTGTTACTCTGTAGGTTGGTGAGGAGTGGGAGAAGGGAGAGTTTACCATTCAGCCTAGTGATGAAGATATCCAGACAGACTGGTAACCAATCACAACTTGTTGTTATCTTGTTACTTTGTAGGTTGATGAGGAATGGTAGAAGGGAGAGATTACCATTCAGCCTAGCGATGAAGATATCCAGACAGACTGGTAACCAATCACAACTTGTTGTTATCTTGTTACTCTGTAGGTTGGTGAGGAGTGGGAGAAGGGAGAGTTTACCATTCAGCCTAGCGATGAAGATATCCACACAGACTGGTATTACCAATCACAACTTGTTGTTATCTTGTTACTCTGTAGGTTGGTGAGGAGTGGGAGAAGGGAGAGTTTACCATTCAGCCCAGCGATGAAGATATCCACACAGCCAATGAGAGGAGGCTGAAGGAGCTCATAGGGCCTGCTGCGGGCAAGCTGCACACGGGCAGGAGCAGGAATGATCAGGTAAATTAAAGGTGGAAGTCTTTCACTGGCCAATTTTGGCACACAAGGCAATGCTAGAAATTACCCCTTTTGCCTTGTCGCCTAGTCAGGCAAGATTAGAAAGTAAAATCAAATTTGAGTGGCCTGAAACCTGAATCTGGTGAGAAAATTAACAAGAGAAATGTGGAAGCTTAGCCCCAAGTGATTTTTCTTTAGTTTGACAAAATTGATGGATCACTGAATCCCATTCAGGACTGATTGATTTTGCTATATAACATCATTTACATGCATTCTCCATTTTTTAAGCCAATCCCGAGCATTTTCTAGACCAGTCCTGAACGGGTTAACCTTATATTAGTTCCTGTACAGAGAACAAAGCAGTAGGTGTACATGTATTTCGATTTGACGAACTTCTTTATTTTTTATTTTTTATTTCTTTCTTATCTTTGTTCGTTTAGAGTGCTACAGACATAAGGCTATGGCTGCGAGATGGTCTTGATTCAATTTCCCCCCTGATGGCGGACCTGATATCAGTTCTTCTGCAAAGAGCTAGGCAGTAAGTACATATTGTATATTAACCCATTGCCTACAGGAACTTGGTGGGCCCCCGTAAGATACGGGAATTGCAAAATCGCTTTTTTGGAATAGATTAAATTTCATATTCAATATTGTCATTGATCCTTTCTTACTAATGTTTTTAGAGTTGCACTGATATAAGGCTATGGTTGCCCTGTTGAAGGCTTTCAAGGCATCTAATATCTGGAAGTGACTCGAGCATAAGGTCCATGGTCTTTGCAGCGAGAATACAGGATTGTTCTCTTTTTCAACCTCAGTTGAAAAAGATGCTTTACAGGTGCTCCCTGTATACAAATACAAGAACTTGTATAATCAACATAATAAATAAGCTACATAAATCATAAAAAAATTGAGAAAATTAATTGATATGTTATATGTGTATGGGAGAGGATTCAAATATTTTAGCACCTCTATCTCTCCTTTTCTCCCTCTCTTTCAGGGAAGTTGATGTTTTAATGCCTGGATATACCCATTTGCAGGTAAGATATCCTAGCTCTGATTCCTTTTAATTAATTTCCATTACTTATAATATTTGTAATAGTTGTTGTCATTATTCGTTCACCTGAAGAAGAATCTGCCAGATTCGATAGCTCGCGGCTCCATTGATTTACATTTTACTTATAATATTGCGCTTATTTCTCTTCCATTGCCATTTTAAGACACATTTTTATGACACTTTATATTTATATATTTATGAATAAATTTTTGTTTTAACCACTACCCTAGTGTAATTAGTAATGGGAAAATAATGATTTGTATGATCATAAATATATTCATTTCATCTGCGCTTTCAGTATTTTCTTGAAATGTTCATTGACCTTATTCTCAATTTGGATATTGTTGAAAGCTTAAAAACAAATTTCTGATTTGAATGAAATCTGTAATTCATATCAAACAAGCTCAATTGCCAGCTGTTTTTCAACATGTTGATAAATGGTAAACTAAGTGTTCAATTATAGCAAGCAAAAAATTAAGGGTATTAGAAAAACAAAATACTTGTACCCATCTGTCACAGAAAAAAATGATTGGCATATGGTAGGAATATTGTCCCTCTCTTATCAGTCTGTCTAGTATAAATGTACATATTTATTTTGTATGCAGTAAAATTAATTTCCATAATTGTTCTTTCATCGACAAAATGGTTAATTTATTAATATACACATTTGAACTGGATCTTTTATTTTTGAGTTGCAATGTATGTGGTGTTGGAATATTGAGTATATTAATTTACCGATTTTGTTTTGCTTGTTTAAATAGAGAGCTCAGCCAATCAGATGGAGTCACTGGCTTCTGAGGTATGTTCAATTGTACTTCTTAAAATGTAAAACTTTATGTCCATACCTACAAATATAAGTTTTAAAAATATCTTAATTTCGCTTTATTTACAGCTAAGAATGAATAAATCATAATCCCAAGTTTTCTTTGTAATTTGTATTTGTACATATCCTTTTCATGATCTTTTTTTACAATTGTAAAAAAAAAATACAATTTATAGAAAACATTTGTTTAGATTTTAAAAGTATAGAAACGTTAAGTACTTTGCAAAAGTACAATTTGAGCATGTAATGTTTTTGTATTTCTCTTTTCTCTCTCCCTCAACTTTCTTTTGAATTTCATTTGTATTTTGTAATTTCAACAAAGTTTCTGGATTTCTTCAGCTTTCCCTGATGCTAAAAATGGTTGCCACCATTAACTTTGTATGTACTTTGTATGGTTGCTCTTAGTCATGCATGGGCCCTGCAGAGAGATTTTCAGTATCTCAAAGTTCATAGTTTTGAAAGAACATTTGAAAACTCTTTAAATTTCCCTATAACTTTTGAGCGACAGTGCAATTTTAATGTTATTAATTTGATGGTATCGAAAACAAAAACAAACATATGCACTTCATTGCATGTATGCATACCACTTGATCTACTGCATGTCATTTAAGAGAGCAATTCCAATCTCTTACAAATTTTACAATAAATTGCAGAGTTAATTAATAATTATTGTAAATTACAATATTTACGGTACGTAAAAAGGGGAACGTATTTAAATAAAATTGTAATGATGGAATAATTGATGTACTGTGGAAAGAGGTGGAATTAAATAGACAAGGGCATTATTGATTTATCTATTTATTTACAAAAAATTGTTGCTATCATTCTTTGTATGTACTTTGTATTTGTTGCATTTAGTCATGCATGGGCCCTGCAGAGAGATATGCAGCGTCTCAATGAGCTTAAAGCTAGAGTGAACGTGATGCCTCTTGGAAAGTGAGTCTTGAAAATGACATCCTATTATCTATTGTATTCCTAATCTTTTCAATTAATTTAACATTTAATCTTATTCAAAATTTGTTCATACAATTTTGGTCACTTGGAAAGTTTAACACATTTATTACTATATTGATCATAATCATATTTACTCAGATTTTATATATATATGTATTTTTTCTAGTTTATTTGTTTAAAGGGATAGTTGAGTTTTGGTATAGAGGGCGCTACACAAAATAATTGTTTTGCGAGATAACGAAAAACTACGTGTCAAATTTGAAAGATCATACTATTTAAATGACAGAATAAACTTTATTTGATCAAAATCGGACAAATCGGTTCAGAAATTTTTATTTTTAAAATGCTTCCTCTTTTCAAAAATTTACAAATGAGGTTTTTAGATATTGTTGATTATCTCTCTATCTAATCACTATTTCAACAAAACATCACATGCACAATATTTTATTTAAAATGGTTCAAACCGACGAGTCTTTAGAGAGCGCCCTCTTGAGTTTTAACGGCTCTTTTTGAATGATAGCAGGCTTTTTACTTAGTCATTTGTAATGTTGTATTCCTTTCCAGCATGGTGGAGTTATAACTATTAGTTTGTAATGTAATGGTGCAGGTTTGACCAAAACTGTACTCTCTTTACCAAAACTCAACTATCCCTTTAACTTTATTCACTGTTAAACATTTAATCTTATGTTAATTTTTATAAAACTTGGGAAGTGTGTTAAGAAAATCACACTGCATTAATAGTTTGTGTTATTTTCCATTTCCTTTTCTAATGCATTATATATATTAAATGTCATCATTATTAGTCCTAATTTCAATCATAAATTAATATTATTTATTGAGGGTACTGTCATTAGTAGGTAAATATAATATTTTGTATTACTATAATATTATTTAAATACACGGTTTCCATTTTGACATTGGTGCGCTGGTTGGGAATCCATTAACATTGACAGAGATTTTCTGACATTAATTTTCAACTTCATCAAAACATTATCCTCATTTAAATTTAAATAAATGTAAGCTATTGAAGATACTTATTGGATAATAATATTGTATCCCATATTAAGTATCATACCATATTCATGGTTTTCATTTTAACAGTGGTGCATTGGCTGGGAATCCATTCAACATTGACAGAAATTTCCTGGCTAAAGGTAAAATACAATCACAGTGGAAGCTCTGATATAACAAAACCCTATCAATAACAAGATCATTTTGCTGATCCAAGCTCTTTATATTATTTTTCCTATAACCCTGTTATGTATAGCTCTGATTTAAAAAAACCCCTCTTATAACAGGGTTATTTTGCTGGCCCTTGCTCTTTATGTTCTTTTTCCTATAACCCTGTTATAAATAGCTCTAATATAACAAAACCCTCTTATAACAGGGTAATTTTGCTGGACCGCGATTGTTATATTCTTTTTCCTATAACCCTGATATAAAGAGCTCTGATATAACAAAACCCTCTTATAACGGTAATTTTGCTGATCCGAGCTCTTTATATTATTTTGCCAATAACCCTGATATGAATAGCTCTGATATAATAAAGCCTTCTTATAACAGGGATATTTTCTTGTGCAGCTCTTAGTATGCTTTTGCTTTTTACCCTGATATAACAAGATACCTGATATCACACGGTAATTTTCATGGTTCTAAGCTCACTTTCATTATTATGAACACTAAAACTTGGTTATATTGTACCCTTATTACCCTTTGTATAATCCCATCTTGGTTCACCCTAGCTTCACCTACCTACCTACCTACCCCTAACAACCTTTGTCAAAGTTTTTGACAAAGATTGATATACAGTTGAACCTATGATTAGTGACCTCACTGTATTATTCATTGTTGATTATAAAGTTAAAGCCTTCACCAAGCCATTGGACACATAGAAAGGAACAAATTAAGGAAATTGAGTGTAATCACTAAATAATGTTCTTGGAAACTTGAAAAATCAACAAAATTCCTTCTAAAATATCAAATGACCACAAGGGCTTGCCCAGAAAGATGGATTTAATTTTCTCAATAATTAAAAAAACAAATTCTTCAATAAAGCTATTGCTAAAGTGAGTATGTATCTCTATTTTGCATTTCAGAGCTCAAGTTTGCCAAGCCAACACCAAACAGCCTGGATGGGACTAGCGGGCGTGACTTTGTGGCCGAGTTCCTCTTCTGGGCGTCCATGGTAATGGTGCACCTCAGCAAGGTGTCGGAGGACCTCATCCTCTACTGCTCCAAGGAGTTTAGCTTTGTCAAGCTCGCTGATGCATACAGGTATGAAGGGAAAAGCCAGTGGAATTTTAATTTTCAAATGGGTCGAAAGATGGATAGAATTCATTTAATGAGCAGATAGCCTTTATGCACAAGTTCAGATCCAAACTGACTTCCAGTCTGTAACAAAGGTGCATCTCAGCAAGGTGTCTGAGGACCTCATCCTCTACTGCTCCAAGGAGTTCAGCTTTGTCAAGCTTGCTGATGCATACAGGTACACATGCAAAAGCCAGTTACATTTTTACAAAAGGTCAAATGCTGTAGAAAACATAGTTAAAGATCGTCATGCGTGGGGATATACAAGGCGGTCTGAGCCTGTATGAACGTTGGTAACTAGGTTAGATTTGGCGCAATACATAACTAAGCCAGTGTTTGCAAGATAGCACCGCGTCTCTAATTTAAAAATCTGAACTACCTTTAATGCCCAGATGGCCCATATACACAAGTTCATTTACATGCCGATTGCTTTTAGAGAAACATACTAGTCTGAATATACAGCCCTGGAGTCATTCTGTTGCCATTGAACTCTGAATAATTGTGTGCTTTGTGGAGTGTGATTTACAGGCAGTTATGTTTGAATCAACCATACAGTTTGATTGAAGGCCATCAGCATGAAGGCCATCATGGATTGCCACAAAATTTATTGAATATATGTTGTGTCCTTTTATGATGAAAATAATTAATGTGTTGTAATATGTCAGAATGAATACTCGTTTTTGTAACAACAATGTATGATTGAGAATGGAAAACAAGGCTGATTATGGCAGATCATGGTATAATGTCTCATTTTAAGTAGGTTTACCATGTGTTTATGATTGTTTTATAATGCATGTATGACTTTGCTCAAGAAGGTAAATTTTGTAGTAATGATCCATGAAAATAAACTGCAGTATTATGTTGAATATTTACCTATTCTTGCATATGTTCGCAGCACGGGCAGCAGTATTATGCCGCAGAAGAAGAATGCAGACAGTCTGGAACTGATCAGAGGGAAAACTGGCCGCTTGTTTGGAAATGTGAGTAGATCTTATGGTTGGCAGTCATTTCTGAAGTTATAATGATAGATGTTGGTGACAATGATGGTGATGATGATGATGGGGGATGATGATGATGATGGTGATGATGATGATGATGATGATGGTGATGGTGATGGTGATGATGATGATGATGATGATGACAACGACGACAATGACAACGGTGATGATGATGGTGGTGATGGTTGTGGTGGTGGTGGTGGTGGTGATGATAATGATGGTTATGGTGGTGGTGGTGATGATGATAATGGTGATGGTGATGATTACAGTAACAAATGCTACAAACAAAAGTAATTCAAATTGTCTATATAATGATGATTAAACAAATATGCTAATGTCATTCTAGTGCTCTGGATTTCTGATGACAATGAAGGGTCTCCCAAGCACATACAACAAGGATCTACAGGAAGACAAGGAGCCCATGTTTGATACATACGACAACATTACAGGTAACTAACGTCTTATCTTTGTTCTGCTTTAATTAAATATGTGTGTCATGGTTACTTGTCCTGTAAGTTATTAAGCAATGTGCAAGATATTAGAACTTATGGGATCTTTGGTAGAGCAATTTAATGTAACCTGCCTCAGCTCTAAGTTTTAATTACTCAAGTTATATGTTGTTTATTTATTTCAAGGTAATTAATTGAACATCCAGTGGTTAACATGCAGTATGTCAGCGCAGGGCTGAATATAATTGCTTGCTTTATTTACTTTTAAAGTGTTCAAAGTTTTTATATGGGTTCTTATATACTTTTCCTTGCCCTTCACCGTCAAGGGTGAAACACAGAATACAAAGTGCATATTTGAGCCACTATGAAAAAAAATCACAATCGGACTCTGGTAGGGATTGAACCCACAACATCCTGATTACTAGACAGGCATCATAACCACTAGACCACCGAGATCGCCCGAGGGTTAGGGCTTTGGTATAAGTTTCTTGATCACCCAATATAGTAGCGGGCACTGCTTTTAACCCGTTAGGGACGGATTGATTTTTGGTATAACATGTATTCTCCATAGTCCTGAGCCCGAGAATATTCCGGACCAGTCCTGGGGGGTGTTTCACAAAGATCCTAAGTTGGACTTAACTCTAAGTTGGACTTAAAAAGTATGGAAAGCCACTAGTTTCTGTAAAAGTCCTTTTTTTTTGGCATAAAATGTTGATTCAAATCATTAGTAGTTTCTATTATCAAGGAGATTTCATGTTCTTGATGTACAATTCATGGAAAGCCTAAAATACTTGCATTTTGGCTTTCGAAAATATTTTATTCCAAGGCTACAAATGGCTTTCCATCAATTTTAAGTCCAATTAGGATCTTTGTGAAACACCCCCCTGAACAGGTTAATTGAGATAGTTACATTATTTGGGTATATTATATTTGATTGAATTGTATTTTTTCCTGTTGACCTCTCATTTGCAGGTGTGCTGCAGGTAGCCACAGGGGTCATCTCCACCTTGACCATCTATCCCGAGACCATGTCTGCTGCCCTCAGTGCTGACATGCTGGCAACTGACCTGGCTTACTACCTAGTCAGGAAAGGGGTAAGAGATGGACGTAGTCTGGTTCTTTGATCATGAAACTTCTCTATTTGTAATATTTTTTGTTGACCCTTCTACATCTGCAGCATATGCCTGCAACAGGACCTACTGCCATACCCGTTTCCATACTGTTGTTTGTGGTAGGCAGTGCATGGCTAGCAGGCTCTTTTGACACGCTAGCGCATGCATTGTCTATGGGGGCCATCTACAAAGTATGTACGCAATTTTTTGTCTGAAATTGACCCCCCCTCCCCCCCTGTACACACTTTTTTTGCACGTGGTTGAATACAGTGTACGCATCAGCGTGAACCCCTCCCCCTCTTGTGCATACGTACTTTGTAGTTGGCCCTATGTACACTGTATGTTCAAGGAATACACAGGGTGGCCCAAAAAGAATGGAACAGGGCACTTTCCAAAATATAGTTACAAAATGTTTATGTCCTTGGAAAGGGTGTCTTTTCCAATGAAAACGGTACCAAGAACAGTGATTTTGGACGAGTAGTTTTTGTTTTAGGACGTCTTAAAGGGATAGTTGAGTTTTGGTATTGAGGGCGCTACACAAATAATTTTTTTGTGAGATAATGAAAAAGTGAGTGTCAAATTTTAAAGAGCATACAATTTTAATGACAAAATAAACTTTATTTGATCAAAATCGGTTCAGAAATTGCTGAAATGTCCATAAACATAACACTTTGCAATAATTGTGGGGCCCCACAATTATTTGATAACTTTGAACCAGCCATTAAAAATGTTTTTAAAAATACTTCCTTTTTTCAAAAATTTACAAAGCGTTTTTTAGATAGTTGTTGATTAGCTCTCTATCTAATCACTATTTCAACAAAACGTCACAGCACAATATTTTATTTTAAATGGTTAAATCCAATTAGTTTTTATAGAGCGCCCTCTTGTGTTTTATCGGCTCTTTTTTAATAACAATAGGCATTTTACTTAGTCATTTGTAATTGTTCATTCCTTTCGAGCATGGTGGAGTTATAACTATTAGTTTGTAACGTAATTGTGCAGGTTTTGGTTACTAAAATTCAGTTTGACCAAAACTGTACTCTCTTTACCAAAACTCACTTATCCCTTTAAGTGAGACTATGTCAGGATCCCTTTTTGTCAATTTTTACAAAGTCATTGCCTGATAAATCGCACTTCCTGCCCGTCTTAGAATCGAACAACTATGCCTATTCCCTGGGCATACAGCTGAATGCACACTAACAATGGCGCGCATATTGCTCGTTGTTCGATGCTATGACGGGCAGTAAGTGCGATTTATCAGGCACTGACTTGGTAAAAATGTACAAAAATGGGAACCTGACATGGTGTCACTCACAGCACCCTAAAACAAAACTACACGACCAAAATAACTTTCTTGGAAAAGACACCCTTTCTGATGGACCTATGCCTACACATTTTGTTACTATATTTTTGGAAGTGCCCCATTCCGTTTTTTTTGGCCACCCTGTATATCGTGTAAATGGTCATAATAACTGGTATGCCCATTTTCATTGTAGATATAAGCTGCAGCCAATGTATATTATCCTATTTTATCTTTCTAACATTGCAGTTATGGATGGGCTGACATTAAGAAATTTAATTATTTTTCTCATTCTGTCATTGTCACTTTGAAAATCTAGTTGTCTGATAAAATGTTACTTTAATTGGCAATATCCCACTTGCATGACTGTTATCCCTAATAAAACATTTTGTCACTTTCTTATGCTACCCTCTTGTGTTCCTGTACAGATGCCATTCCGTGATGTGCACGGTGTATCAGGGGAGTGTGTCCCCGTGTCATTGTCATTTTGAAAATCTAGTTGCAGTTCATGGATTATCATTCCACTTGTGATAAATTTTACTTGCCCAGAGCCATAAGGCTAGTGCTAAAGTACAAGTCAATGTACATGTACGTTATACGTCCTTCCTCTTTTGTTCCTGTACAGATGCCATTCCGTGATGCGCACGGTGTATCAGGGGAGTGTGTGTCCCTGGCAGAGAAGAACAACTGCTCCCTCTCCGACCTCGCCCTGGAAGACCTCAAAGCAATCAAGTAAGGATGACAAACTTCCTCTTCTTAATATTGGATACAAAGACAAATATTTGTTATGCCTCCGTAACGAAGTTGCCGGAGGCATTATGTTTTCGGGTTGTCCGTCCGTCCGTACGTCCCGTTCTCGTTATCGCGTTATCTTAAGAATGGATTGACGGATTCTGACCAAACTTGGTACATGTATGTATCTTGGGGGGCTGATGATCTGATTAGATTTTGGGGTCATGAGGTCAAAGGTCACAGAGCTCATTATATATGCAAAAATAGCTCGTGATCGCGTTATCTCAAGAACGGATCGACGGATTCTGACCAAGCTTGGTACATGTATGTATCTTGGGGGGCCGATGATCTGATTAGATTTTGGGGTCATGAGGTCAAAGGTCAAGGTCACTTATAGCTCATAATTGTGATACGTCAAGATCTAAAAGACAGAGTACCATCAAAATTGAGTTGACAGAATTAATTCAGTGTACATGTTGATTTGGGATTGATATAAATAAATCGCGTAATGGCGGAGGCATCTAGTTACCTCATGATTCTGTGAGGAATCTGAAATGTTTTGGGCCCATCATCCTTGTTATAGTTTGCTTATTTCTTTTTTCAGTTCAGTAATACAAATATGTTTTACCTCAAAACTTTGTGAGGTTCCAAAATGTAAGGCCCATCATTCTTGTTCTTGTTTGGATCTATTTTTTTTTTTATAGTTTAGTTCGGTTTATTAATTTAACCCGTTCCCTTTGATTTTCGGAAATCCCCATAGACATAGATAACCCACCCGGTTCCCGAAGTCAAGGGGTTAAAATATATATTACAATATGCTTGTATCAATCATAGAAATAATCATGAAAACAAATATACAGAAATAGGATGGCTACGAAAACCAATCTTGAAGTTGACATTGTTATTTATACATGTATGTGATTTTCATTCTTTCCAGGTTGGGAGGGGGCTGGAAACCCCAGAGATTCTTGGCTATTACCCTCCACACTAACTTTTTTTTTTTCTGTACTAGCCCATTTGGGCAATTAAAATCACATTTTAACATTTTACTTGCCCCATTATAAAATTTACTTGCCCTTTTACTTCTAGATGAGATTAACACATGTGAAATGACATTGTTCTCTTGTAGTTGAACAATTATTTAGTTGCCCGATCGGGCAAGCAAACTTTTTACTTGCCCGACACCAATTTACTTGCCGCGGGCAAGTGCTAGTGTCGAGCCATGCAATGTTGTATCAAATGTGAATGTGTAGATTACTTATTCCTATAATTTTCCCTTTTCCTCTCCCACGTTTCAGCTCGCTCTTTGAGGCAGATGTTGCCAACGTGTGGAACTATGAGAACAGTGTAGAGCAGTACACCAGCGAGGGAGGCACCAGCAAGCAGTGCGTCATGCAACAGGCTGACCAACTTGACCAGTGGCTCAAGTATTTCATCTAGGCCAGTGTATCCTACTAGCACATTAGTTTGACCAGTAAATCCATCAACAATCAGATGTAGCAAATGTGTCAAACAATGTTAAGCAGTACACCAGTCAAAGGACCAGCAAGCAGTGTGTCCTGCAACAGGTCGACCAACTTGACCAGTGGCTCAAGTCACTCTAGACTAGTCCTTGCATCCATGCAAACTCATCTTGATCAGTTTGTCTTACTTGTGAATCAATTTGACTGCTTTATCACACAAATGTTTAAATATGTCTAGTCTTGTATCAATTTGACCACTAGGCCTAAATCTTACAAGTGAAGTTAATTTCTCTGTTCATATTGTATTTTTAAATAGCTTGACCACTGGCTCAAATATCTAAACAAATGTATATTGACCAGTGTATCCTTCTAGCGCAGTAGTTTGACCAGTAAATCAATGAAATATGAGATGCTGCAAACGTGTGAGATAGTATGGAGCAAAAGTAAATGGCACAATGATTGGAATAATCAGTACATATTTGATTGTATTATCTCTATGGACAAGAGCAGCTGAGAGGAATAATCGGTACACATTTGAGTAAAGATAGTAATTGATCACTGGATGAAAAAATTATTTCGACTAGGAAACCCTAATTATATGAAACTGGTTTTGGAATTTTAAGAGAGGAATAATTGGTACACATTTGAGTACAAATTGTCAAGAAATAAGAAGGTGCAAAGTAGAAATGGCAAGAGGTCCCAAAGTTTTCTAGAACACCTATGTGGTATATTTAGGCAAATTCACCTTGTTTTGTGGTCAAACCATTTTGGTTGAATTGCCTAATATTTATGTTTTGCTTCCACCTTGTGTTTGTGAGGTTTGGTGAGTAAATACATTTACTTCAAATGTAGTACATTAGACAAAAGTAAGTCTGAAAGACTGAAATATATTTATTATGTGAATAAATCTACAAATATGTCTTTATTGTGGTAATCGCATGTTGAGTTGTTAAAAAACTTCTTTATATTGTGTTGTATGTACCAGTATATGTTCTAAGTTAACCAGAAGCAGAATTAACATTCCATTTTGCATCTTGTCGGAAGCCAGGAATATTATTTTATCTAGAATATTTGCCAAGAACTATTGTATTGTACAGAACTTGTACATTTAAAAAAACTTGGTTACTCTTACGAGAATTTAAAGGGGACCACCAGGCAAAGAACACATAATTATATGTTTTGGTACCTTTGTGTGATATAAAATAGATGCCCAACATTTTACAAAGGGTTGTGTAATTAATAAATAATGCAATTAATTACCACCACTTACGGAACCATTATTATTTCATGGTACCGTACGCGCACATTTGGAGACAATACAATCACTGCCGATGCGTTAAAGGTAGTCTTCGTATGCAGACCCCTGAACACATGTTGTAGTATGGTGATGCTTTTTTCCAATTATATATTTTTTCTGAACTTTTTGATGGAATGGACTTCTCAAAATGTTACCTTTTTTTCTATAAGAATATTATTTTTGGGTGGTTGTACCCTTTAAGATAAATAGTAATGTGCAGAAAATGTTTGCGTCTTGGAGGCATTTATAATAAAGGAAGCATTAGAATTTGAAATAGCACAGATTTTGCAGTGATGTTCAATGTGTTTCCATGATAAACTGTGCAATACATTTATTTTCTAATTGGTGATTTTGATGCGCCTGTTAATAATGTTTGTAATGATTTAGTTAAAGAATTATGTTGAGACAATATATACATACATAGTTCATCTTTTCCACATTGTGGAAACAGAATACCTTAAATCAATGTTGAGATACATACTTGAGTATATGTTAGCTCGGGGTAAATATATTACGTTTTTTTGTGTGTACACTTGATAAGATCAAGCATAACGTTTTGTGCAACAGTATTGTGTGTGGTTTGTTTGTTTGTTTTTGTTTTTTTGTTTTTTTTGGGGGGGGGGGGAGGGAGGGAGCAAAAGTAATATTTGAGATTCAGTCATATACCAGTAACATTGGTATATGACAAAGAACAATCTTTACTTAGTGAAAAAGAAATAATTAAAGCATGATGTTATCTTTCCCATTGAAAAAATCTAAACCTATTTTTTGTCTTATTATCATAAGCCAAACAATAACGTACTAGAGGAATGTGAGAGCTCCAAGTGATTTTGTTTGAATTTTAAAAAGTTAATGGATCACTTTAACCCTAACCCAAAGGGAGGATGTGGGACGGCACGTGTACCTCCTCAATCCTCATGTTTAGCAGACGAATGGTTCTCATGGCATTAAAGCCCATGAAAACCGAAACAGTTATCACTTCTTGAAAACAGCAAATGAACATATTTGAACTAAATGTTTGAAATGTTCAAGTTAACATTTTAGCTTTAAACTTGTGTATTTTACGGAGGAATGTGGATTGATCATGGTTGATTATTTTTAATTTTAGTGGAATTGCGGTGCTCAGTACTTTTGCTTCGATGTATTAAAATGGAGATAATTAAAATGCACACCAAAATGTTAACACATCTAGTAAATGTGTGTCGTTGTGTAAATTGCAACTCTATTTTGGCTATTTTTGGTTAGCTTGTCTGCATTTGTGTGTGAATCACATGATAAACTTCCAGATTTATTTGTTTCTCAGACTAGCATCTCTACTACAGTGGAACCTTGTTATAAAGAGCTCGGTTATGACAAAACGGAGATACGTTTGCTGTTCAAATTGTTTAATCTGCCAATATAACTAGATGTACCGGATCATTTTCAGCTTCTACTGTACATGAATTCGTTTTTAGAGTCTCCACAATAAAACCCACCTAATCACCAAATGTTTTATCCTTTGTTTACTTTTTTTGTCAAATGCGTTTGTGTGAAGTACAGGCTAGCATCTTTAACTCACGAGCAAGATTGATGTACAGTATGTACTTGAACACTAGCACATTTAGTATTACAGTGGAACCTCTTTATAAAGAGCTCTGATTTAACAAAACATCTAGCGACAGGGCAATGGTGGTCCATGCTCTTTGTATTTGTTTTGTTTTTACCCTGGAATACAAGGCAATTTTCATGGCAAAAAACAACAAGGTTCCACTGTATACAGCACACACGACAGGCATTTTTAATCATTACTTGCAGTTATTCTACTTGCCCTCTTCCAACTTATCTGAACAATTTCAGATAACACATAGTACATGTACATTAAAGGGATCTAGTAACTTGGTCGTAAGACAACTTGTTGTTTATTGTGCAACATACATGTTTCTAGATATTTCTTATTTTGCTTGTATGAAGATAATGTAGAATCAGAAGCTACCTGGTAAGGTCACACATGAACAAGACAAATGACAAACTGAGCAATCTGGGATGGCAGATGAATGATTTGTTGTTTAATATCTACAAAAACTGGTAAACAAATTTACATAGAGAGTACACAAGATAGTAAGATGTACATGTACAGATTGTTCTAATGATTCTACCATTCTGCTACATAAAAATGGTACACAAACGAATGTAAAGAAGTGTTTTAATTTATCTTAAATCCTGTTGAAATATTAAAGCAAAGCCATTGTCTTCCTTGATCGTCATGAATTAATTTGCCTTTATGATCGATGGGAGACTTTGAAACTATGATTTTTATATAAAAAAGAACCCAACTTGACACTTGTCAACTGTTTTGGGTGGATATCGGGGCCTATACAAGTCTATTTACAGAATGTACACTTTCCTTTGGAATGCATTCCTATACAGGTATCCAAAGTCACTTCTTTCTGAACATAATATAAATCATAACTAATCAAGGGTACATTATCAAAATTAAAAATGCATAAATCTGGCTGAAGTTTTTCCACGATAGGTTTCATTCATTACAAGAAGCAAGCCTATTACTATAATACTAGTCCTGGGCCCTGTTGTGCAAAGATTTGCAATTTATTGCTAGGCGGATCATGTAACTAAAGTAAATGCACAAATCTGATTGATTAAAATGTGCATATTTTTTTACTTACTGTAGAATTATACAATCAATTGCAGCTCTTGCTGTAACAGGTTCAAGGTCATGTAAGTAATACTTTAAATTTCCATGAGCTTTAACAATTGATTCATTTTGTGTGTACCAATTAAAACAATACAAATAATGCCTCCAGCCACTTCGTTGCGGAGACATAAAAAGACATCAAATTATTTTGCAGCCTGTCTTTCAATAGGTACATGTAACACTAGTTTAGAATGAATCGTAGCAGAATGTGGCATTTACGTTATAGCAGTACAGCATTGGACTATCATAGAAGTTTAAGGCAAACATTTTTGCTTCACAATTCCTCAACAGTAAAATGCTGTGCTAAATACTGCTTACATGATGTATGTATGCTTGCATGTTTAAATTCTCTCCTAAGAGCGAATGCTTCTCTTCTTATTCATATTTACATGAAACAAAACTTGGAATAAAAAAGTTTCCAATCTGTTCTGTCCAGTTTTTCATCATTGGATTTTGCTCCAGCTGTAGATGTTCACAGACAGGGAATAAAAGATAATTCCCAAAATTTTGAAAGTCCTGCTTTATTCTTGGCTATGTATCAAGATGATTTTACTAAGATTCTTGCTGCATTCATAAATGAAGCTAGGATAAAGTGAATACTACAAACTTCTAGCAGTCTTTCAAATTGTTTCAGCACCGATCCCCTTCACCTTCAGCATTATACTTAAAATCTTTTCTTGAAATTGGCACAGATCCAGTTCAATGATTGGATTTGTAATTGTTTAATTACCAATATTGATTTGAACGGACTCCTTTTCTGGGTACACTGAAATGAGTCATTTTTCAAATCAACAAATAGGTGATCGAGAGATATTTTTATTTTGTATTGATCATTGTGCTTACTGTGCATATAACAATTCAAAGAAAATAATAATTGGACAATGTCAAAACGTAAAACTGGACTGAACAAGTACAAAAGCTTGAAGTACATTAATCAGCTGTGAAGAATCATCTTCTCCTCTGGAAGACGTTGCCCCTTCCACGGCCCTCTCCCCTGCCACCGCCTCGTCCTCCCCGTCCTCCTCTGCCTCCTGCCGCAACTGTAGAAATAAGAAAAACAGAAAGGTTATATGCCTGGGCAAGATAATTAAAAACTAAAAATTTGAAATGCTTTGAAAGGACATGGCCACGACCGGACAAAAAGAATTATGGATATTGCGATTGGTTTTGCAATTGCAGTCGAGCATCCGTTCTTTGTTTGTATGGGGTTTCAGAAGAAAATGCCTCATTTTGATTATTTATTAATTTATGGAGGGATGCAACATTAATTCATCCCCTTTTTATCTTCAATTATAACAAACTTTCACCTCCGAGTCTTGTTTTCATGGACTTTTTTACTAGTTCTACTCACTCAACCGTGAACGTTCTTTTGCCAGATTTTGTTCAGCACAACGTCAACATGGAAAAGCTAAAAGGTGCAGACATATTTTGCATATTTGTGTCCTAAATAAAAAACAATACACTTATAAGTTATATACAAGGTTTTGGCTTTGACAATGAAGATAAATGCAACAGCAGATTTCAAAATAAAATTTCAGCTTTCGTGACCGGATAAACCATCACAAAAATGTTCAATGTATTATGCATGTTATTTTAGATTTTTACGTTACCTTGTGCCCTTAAAATTGCAGATTTCCCACGACCAGCAGCGCCCTTCGATCCAGCTTTCGTGAACATGGGAGCATTCTTCAACATGTCAGGAAGTATGAAGAATCTTATTTTACTGCCTCTGATATAAACATGTTCTAATTGAGCTACTCGACCGTCTCTGTATGTAACTGTAATATGCATCATCTGGCAGTTCATGTTATCTTCGGCTTCGATGAGTTTTCCTCTGTACACCTCCCCAGTATTTGTCTCACAAGTGATGATATGTCCTTCTGCTTCATGCAGAACCTTTATAGGCACTCCAATAGACATATTGTCTCTTCAAATCCTCCAATTACTTGATACAAAATGCCTTGATTCAGGTGATATTTCGTGATTTTGTAAGGTATACCGTCCAGTTGGCCAAACGCCGATACAAACAAACCCGCGTCAATGTTGCCAATTTAGAACCCTCGGAAATCAGTATGAACATAATTGTATTTCTTGTAGTCTTAGTTCAGACTAAAATACCTGAAACTTGAATGTTTGGTGTTAATTTGTTAATAATATTCGCGATCTTTGCTATACGATTTGTTATAAGAGATAAAATGTATTAAGTTGAATAGTGAGAAACACACTGATGTACGATAAGAAATCAAATCTTTCAAATTAACACAAATATTACAACGATAAATGTGAAATGGGTCTGAATTTAGCAACCACACTTCTTACAACAAACGGCGCTAGAGCACCAATCTAATTAACACAGAAAAGAACTAAGAAGGTAATACTATGATTATGATATCACTTTGCTATCTAATTCTGAATTTTACGTTGTGCAATCGGTTAAGATTAATTTTAAGAGTAATAAAATGCTTTGTATGAATATTTAAAGGAAATCCCAAACCAATTAATGTCCATAAAATTCGACCTACCATTTTCACCTTGGTCCCATATATAGACTTTTGTGTTTGTGATTATTGAAGTGATAAGTTAAAAACAAAAAATAAAATAAGCCAAGCCCAAGTCTGACTCATGTGTTAATATAGTGCTAGTTTATTTATAGCTACTACTAGACTAGATATAGATCTAGTGCTAGATTATAATGATTTTAGACATGTCAGAAATTGCTTGCATGTATGAAGGTGTGTCCCAACTTCGCGCACGAAAATTTTGGATTTTTTCAAGGTGGCTTAGGAAAAGTAAATTACAGTAATCTCAATGAAACAATCATAAATTAACCCTCACATTCTGAGGATTCCATTTATCTTCATCAATTTCATTTTAAACTCACAATTCGTGGTTATAACGGACCTTTTCCGTGACCATGTCATATCAGAAAGACTTCTTCACAGAGTACGGTATATAGTCTCCTAACTCAGGTGAGCGCTACGCTACAGCGTAGCGCTCAGGGTCGGGCTCATAGTGCCCCCGATTTTTTGCGGTAATGTGCACAATAAGTGTGCTTAAAATTATAGATATGATACGGTACTTACCACCGTGTAGATGATACATATGTTATGCAACTATGGGGTGGATCAGAATGATGATTTTTCGCTCCATTCCGCATCAAAATGAGTGATTTATGCACCTCCTCCACTTCTATCTGTGTTGTATCGCGACTTGGGAACGAGCGATGATCAGGCGAACGCGCGGGTACGGTCTCCATTCATGTACCGCGCCCGCCGAATAGATGGCAGATCTGACTCGCGCGTTTAGTGGTCGTACGGTAATCGATCGTTCAGAAGTCGCGATACAACACAGATAGAAGTCGATGATGTGCATAAATCACTCATTTTGATGCGAAATGGAGCGAAAAATCATCATTCTGATCCACCCCATAGTTGCATAACATATGTATCATCTACACGGTGGTAAGTACCGTATCATATCTATAATTTTAAGCACACTTATTGTGCACATTACTGCAAAAAATCGGGGGCACTATGAGCCCGACCCTGAGCGCTACGCTGTAGCGTAGCGCTCACCTGAGTTAATAGTCTCCATACTTCGCGCGTCAATACCTAGGGCATCCTGCCATTGATTCAACACGTATCCCTGTGTAGCAAACTGTAACACGCATTTCAATGGCAGTGTGATGATGATGCAAACATTTTGCGCGCATTAGCATGTTAGCACGCGCGCCGTTGTCAAGCTATCTACGGAGATTGCGCGATCCGAAAGTAAATTTGAAGGGTAGGTCGATTAAAGGAGCATTTTGCGCAGCCTTTCGACAACAAATATGTTCTACTGGAACGATTTCCGATCAATTTGCTTGATTATTCCTCCTAAATAATTTTGTTGAAACACCAAAGTTGTGATTTACAAAAAAAGGCCCCAAAAAGTCGGTCCTACCAATCACCGCGGACACCGCGAAGCACTACGAAGCACTACGAATTCACTACTAAGCACTACTAAGCACTACGAAGAGCAAAAAAATTGCTAAAGGAGCTCATGTAGAGGTAGATGAGGTACGGTAGCTGCAAGACAACACAATTCGCAATTCATGATCGATCAGACGAGGATCGATAACCGCGCTAGAATTTAGGATTTTTACAACTTTGTTAAATCATTGTAATCCTTGTGTGTGTGTGACGTCATGGCCGACAGACTCACTTTTCACAAGCTCCCGATTTTCTACTGAAAATCTTCCTTATTTTCACTTATCTTGTTTCTTTTGCTTCTCTTAAATTCTGCAAATGGGTTTCTGACAAGATAGAATTGTAGAAGCCAACTGTTGAATACTTAGTTATTGCAAAATACTGGATTTTGGTCAACATTTGGATTTCCTCTTCCCATCACCTTATTCACTACACAACTTTGAATAGATGGGACTGCATTGAATCTGCACCTTACTTCAATACTACAGCACACTGCACATACAGCTACATAGCTACACTGTAGTCTACCAGGCCACTGTCTTTATATAGTGGGACATTAGCACAGGACTTGTTTGTATCATTCAACCCTTTGCTCTGACTGTGAGTATCTTCCAGCTTTTATGAAATTATGATCATCCTTCTTCAAATCCAGCATTGGATCGTGGACTTCTATGTGTCTTTGTAAGTTTTAATTATGCTTACCACAATTGCTTCATTTATTGTCATTTAAATTGAAGCTGAAAATTTGAATTCATGCCAATAGCCAGTCTATGTCTTGGCTAGCAATTGATTGTCTGACTTTGCTTCGGACTTCATTGCTATTCCTACATCTTCCTGCATCAAATCCACTGTGGTCTTCAAGGTTTAACGCCACCATGATGACATCAAGAGTATCCTGCAATACTGCAAAGGCGAAGCCACACCCTGTTGTAATGATATTTTTCTTCATCATCACCACAATCCTCGTGATCTCGAGAACGAATACACGAATTGATCTTGCCAACCCCTCTCACCGCAACTCCAGTGCCTCTGCGCTCTTCTCCTGTACGCATCCTAATGATGTAGGAAATTGGAGCCTTACACTGCGTTTCCTGGCAGACCAAAAATGCAGAAAAGAGTCGCCCATACTACATTTTCAATCAGCATCACCCGGCCACCTAGCGATTCTCCTTCTCCTTGGCGGTCAGGTGGAACTGAATCCAGGCCCAAATGACGTGGTTCATGATTTCCCTTGTGCAATCTGTAACAACGGTGTTAACGACCATGACGCTGCACTTCTCTGTGATAACTGTAACTTTTGGTGCCATATCTCCTGTGTTGGCATCTCTAAGGAATCCTATGAGGTACTCCAGAACCGTTCAAGCTTCTCATGGATATGTTGCAGATGCGGCAGTGCAAATATTGAGGCTAGTTCAATATTGAGTGAATCCGACTTTACAAACCCAAACCGTTTTTCCTCCCTTCAGTTAGACGATACCAGCATCGTCCTCGAATGTGATGGTCTCCCCCAGACGTCTACTCCTACTTTGGAAAGCTCAAGGGGGCTACCTCGCCCGCATTTCTCTACTCCAACTAAGAACCGGAGAAAGAATATCAAGACAGTCATTGTTAATTGTAACGGACTAAAAAGCATCTCCAAACAGGGACGCTTTCAAGCTTTGATTGATCACCACAGACCGGATGTTCTCCTTGGCTGCGAATCCAAACTTGATAGCAGTGTTCCCACCCATAGCATATTTCCTAGAAGTTACAACGTCTTCCGCAAGGATAGAAACCAGCATGGAGGTGGCGTATTCGTTGCAGTACACGAATCTCTGATTGTCACCAACTGTCCCGAGTTTGATGTGGATTGTGAGCTCATCTGGTGCAACATCCAGTTTACTAATGCGAAACCGCTGTACATAGCCAGCTTTTACCGTCCACCTAGTAACCGGAAACAAGGCTTAGATGAACTTCACCAATCTTTGTCCAAACTATTGACTAAACATCGACGTAGCCACCCGAACATCATCATCGGAGGCGATTTCAACCTCCCTGACATCAACTGGTCATCATGCACCACGTCAAACCCTCCTACTGCGAGCTACCACCAGCATCTACTGGATCTTTTGCTCGAGCATTCTCTGATGCAACTCGTCAGGGACATTACGCGGCCTGAGTCTAGCAATGTCCTGGATCTTGTCATAACCTCCAATCCTGGACTGGTGTCGGAGGTATGTGTTCACCCAGGCATCTCGGACCACCACATAGTGTCATTTACCTTCTCGGGTAACCCAAGAACTGCTCCCAAGCCACCCAGGAAAGTCTTCCAGTTCCACAAGGCCGATCAGAAAGGGCTCAAGGATGCTGTCGACAAGTTCACCACCAACTTTCTTCTGTCATCCCCAGAACTCAACTCTGTCAATGAAAACTGGACCACTATATCAAATTTTCTCAACAACTGCATGTTAGATTATGTTCCATCTAAAATGACAAAGAACAGATTCCACCTCCCTTGGATTAATCACAGCTTGAAAAGGCATATGCGGAAGAGGGACAGACTCTTCAAAAAAGCACGAAGTCGTCCCAGCACCTCATCGTGGCACGCATATAGACAGCACCGCAACAAAGTTGCCAAACTAGTAAACCATGCACACCAGGAATACATCAACAACGTGATCGGAAACAGCCTCACTGACAACCCCAAGTCTTTCTGGTCTTACGTAAAACTCAAACGCTCCGAGAACATCGGAATTCCTCCTCTACGCAAAGAATCCAAGCTGTACGCCTCTGACAAGGACAAGGCAGAATGTTTGAACTCCTATTTCCAATCTGTCTTCACTGAGAAACAAAACCAGCAAGAGCACATGCATGGGCCTTCTCCTTACGGGAACATTGGTCATCTTCATGTCCATCGTCCTGGAATTGCGAAGCAACTATTGCAGCTCAACCCAGCAAAGGCAAGTGGACCAGACGAGTTACCACCCAGACTCCTGAAACTGATCGCCCACGAGATTGCTCCAGCCTTGGCTTTCTTGTTCCAGCAAAGCCTTAACACCGGTGTCGTCCCTACACCATGGAAACAGGCTTTTGTAACACCCATCCATAAGTCGGGCGACAAATGCAATCCTTCCAACTACAGACCAATCTCGCTGACCTGCATCTGTTGCAAAGTGATGGAGCATGTTGTCCTCAGCCACATCTCCAAACATGTATCATCTAACAACATCCTGATAGATGAACAGCATGGATTCAGGCAGAAGCTCTCCACTACAACTCAACTCATATCAGCTACACACGACTGGGCACATACCCTTCAAAGGAGAGGTCAAACCGATGTTGTCTTCTTGGACTTTCGGAAGGCGTTCGATCGTGTCCCCCACCAACATCTTCATACCAAACTACAACACTATGGTATCACTGGAGACACATCGCGCTGGATAATGGCACTCCTTTCAAACAGGCAACAAGCAGTAACAGTAAATGGATCGAGATCATCTTGGAGGGCAGTAACATCTGGTGTACCCCAAGGATCGGTGATCGGTCCAACCCTGTTCCTGCTTTACATCAACGACATCACTGAGAACATCCAGTCCAGAATGCGCCTGTTTGCAGATGACAGTGTGATCTACCGTGACATATCATCCGAAGACGACCACAGTATCTTACAACAAGACCTACACACCTTGGCAGATTGGTCCACCAAGTGGCTCATGGCATTTAACATCAGCAAATGTGCTAGCCTCACCATCTCCAGGAAGCACAAGCCTAGCATCCATGAGTACTACCTGCACAATGAGACCATCCCAAGGGTAGAACAATACAAGTACCTAGGAGTTACTGTTTCAAAGGACCTTCGTTGGGCTTCTCACTGCCAGACCATCTTGCACAAGGCCAACAGAACCCTAGGACTGCTGCGGCGAACACTGTCCCCATGCTCGAAAGAAGTGAAGAACAGGGCATACCTGGCCCTTGTACGCCCGCAACTTGAGTATGGCTCCGAAGCCTGGAACCCGTACAACTCCACTTCAATTCAAGGGATAGAGCGAGTGCAGAGAGCAGCAGCCCGCTTTGTGCATCAAGACTACAGGAGGAGCACATCAGCCTCTGCACTTGTAACTGCACTTGATTGGGACCTCCTGCACACACGCCGGATCCTTGCACAGACTACCGTGCTGTTCAAAATTCACCATGCACTTGTCAGCATCTCACCTCCAGTCCTCATCGTACCAGCCTCGTACTTTGGGAGAAACGACCACAACCTCAAATACTCAATACCACAAGCCACAATAGACCCCTACAAATTCTCCTTCTACCCACGATCCATTCGAATCTGGAATCAACTACCAAGCATAGCAGTCAACTCAACATCTGTGACTGCTTTCCAGAAGGCTGCCCTACCAGCTCTTAGATGCATGCAGCCTCCGGTGGGATCCAGGATGCTGTAGATCAGAGCTTGGTTTTTACTTGCACTTAAACACTCCATTTCTTATTGTATATAATGGACATTCACCTACACTGTAAATACCCTCACTTTTCACGTCGGCCATTGACGTCACATCACTAGTCATCCCAGTTTAGCTTCCCCAGTGAGCTGCTATAGGGATTATCTCTTCAAGGTTCAAGGAGACGTCGACAGTGGCGTAGCTACAAAAAAAAAAACAATAGAAAACATAAGGGGCCATTTTTGGCAAAAACAAAGAAATACATAAAGTGTGCCCTCCAACAATTGTCGTGCCACTGGGCGTCGATCACTGGGGGGGGGGGGGGGGGGGGGGGGCGTGTGGACCATATATATATACTTTTTTGTGAGTAGTGTATAATTATGCACATTATGAGACCAGAAATTCAAAATGGCCGCCAACCTGTCTATAGCGTACGCTTTTTGCCGGTCCCTTGAGAGCTAGGTCGCTATAGGCAGGTTTGGATATAATATCAATTAAGGAAAGGTTTACACAAATAATGACATAATTCAGCAATTTGTAATGTATAAATGGGAGTTGATATATATAAACAATACTCTAATTTTAACAAAAAAAACGATGATGGGTCGAAAGGATCTACGATCAATCCTCAATAATGTTAACTAAAATCACTTCCTTTAGCTCTATTTTCTATCTAATTTGTATATCGATCTTCTTGATTATTATATTCGATCATTACATCCATGGCATAAAAATATATATTCTCAGAATCTCAAACGAGAAATGCTCTGACATCGATCATGATCGAATTGGATGGATGTTTGGCAGCTACCATAGTCTACCTCTACGTGTGCGCATTAAGGCGATTTTTTAGTACAGGGCGCTCTTCGCAGTGCACTCTTCGTCTTCGTAGTGCTTCGTAGTACTGCGAAGACGTGCTCTTCGCAGTGCTTCGTAGGGGTTTCGTAGTGCTTCGTAGTGTGCTTCGCAGTGCTTCGCAGTGCTTAGTAGTGATCCTTGGGGATTGGTAGGACCCCAAAAAGTGAGTACCGTAAAATTCCGTGTATAAGGCGCACTTTTTTCCGTCGGAAAAAATTTCAAAGTCGGGGGTGCGCCTTATACACAGGTATAGCAAAAAAAAAAAAAAAATAAAAACATTTTTTTTTTTTTTTTTTTTTTAGAATTTTTTTTGGGACACCCTGTAGTCATGTTCAATGCATATTACACTGGTGTAGAGCATGACAAGAGCTTGTTGTCTGTTGTAGCATTCAGCAAGATATATCTTTTTTCACACAAAACAAATATTGGTTACAAATTTTAAAATTCCAAGTTTATTGAGCAAATACTGCAGCTAATGAATATTCATACATTCATGAGCAGCAGGTACTCATTATATATGCAATTATCTAACCAGTGGTTATAAATTTTGCTCATAATTGAAAATAGTTGTTAGTTAATTAAGAAAATTGCATATATTGAACGAGTATAAATGCTTATGAATATTCATGAATAAGAATATGAATATTTATGAGCACCAGTGTTATTGCTCAATGTGTGCAATTTTTGTACTAACCACTATTTTGTATGTGAACAAATGTATATGATGATGAAAGCTACAATTGACATTAAGCCCTTGATATGCCCTAGACCAGCGATGTAAGTATTCCAACAGCACTACAGGGTGTCTAAAAAAAATACAGGGTGTCCTAAAAAAAAAAAAAAAAAAAAAACTATTTTTTTTTTTTTTTTTTTTTTTTTTAGAAAGTTGGGGGTGCGCCTTATACACGGGTGCGCCTTATACACGGAGATTTACGGTATTTCTCCAGAAATATCGCTCTTTATTTGCTAATTTTTTGGTTGATGAGTAATTGATTTGTGCTCTTTCATTTGACATTGAAAATTTCCGTCGCCGTGTCCGTGTTCTAATTTGTACGTATCTCGCCTATGATGCGCGAAGATGGGATACGCGCGAAGTTAAGAGACCTGTCCATACTACAGAAAATGAAGTACAAACTGTAGTCGTAGAACTCAGACTTCGGAGTCAAACTCAAAGTCAAGACAGCAATCAAACTCAAAGACAGTCAAAAAGAGAGATCCTACAAATGGACAAACAATAAGCTTATAAGCTTATTATAGCCAGGGCACGACACTCGCACTGGCGCTTTGGGCCAGCAAAAATGTATAAAAAAGTCATATTTTAGTGGCCCATTCGGGCAAGCAGATTTTTTTTTAAACCCGACATTAGTGCTGTAACTGACCTTGATGATCGGATCGATTGATCGGATCGGCAAAATTGTATTGATCATCGAAATCGGATCGGATATGATCGGCTAAAAAATTTAAAAAAAAAATTTTTTTTTTTTTTTTTTTTTTTCTTTGGAAAATGATCCCCAAAAAACACATTTTGGGAAAGAATACCAAAGCAACTAAGCCCAAGGTAATCTTGTACGGGTATGCTTTCATTTCAAACTGATTACCTCTTCTTTTACAAAATTCTGAGCTTAGCCTTGGTCCCATGTGATTAATTTGGCGTAACCTTTCAGAATCACATGGGACTAAGCTCAGAATCGGCGCGAGTAATTTTGTAAAAGGAGAGGTAATCAGTTTTAAATGAAAGCATACCCATACAAGATTACCTTGGGCTTATTGGGCATCATATGGATATATGATGACACACGCGGTACCCCGGGGTACCGTTGTACCCCGGGGTACCGCGTTGTGTAGCGCCATCTTGTGTCCACTCGAAGCACAATCGTATTGCGTTGTGTATGCAGTGCAGCGCGCGATTGTATGCACGCTATACCCTGGTACAGCCCTAAAAAATAAATAAATAATTAAACAAAATGGCGGATATTCGTTTGGTACCCCAGGGTACCATTTATGTCATCATATATGGAACCATACACCACAAAACGACCAATAAGTCGGGAAAACTGATTTTGCTGCTTTTCATAAAACATTAAAATAGAAGTCATTACCTTTAAAATGGTATATCATTCGTCATATTTGGACTAAGCAAACTCTCTTAAAATGAACACCAAAGATTTGGAATATGGCTAGAGCATTCTTAAAATAAGGGAGAAACGGGCCATTTAAAAGATCAGTTTCCTTTAATGCGCTGTAATAAGATCACACTTATTGGATGAAAAAATAATATTTAAACATGATTTCCGATGCTCAAAATGTTACAGATGCTAGATTAAGATATGCTTATTCCGGAAATACCAAAATCCTAAATCTCAAATTTTGAACAAAATTTAACTATTTTAGCTAATAAAAGAGAAACTACCACAGCGACATAACGGTCGTTTTGTGGCGTAAGGTCACATATGTTGCTTTGGTATTCATTTATATTCCCAAAATATGTTTTGGGGGATCATTTTCCAAAGAAAAAAAAACAGATTTTTTTTTTTTTTTTTTTTTTTTTTTGGGCGATCCGATCTTTCGATTTTTTCTGCATGATCGGAAATCGGCAAAAACGGTCCGATCATGTATGATCGGATCGTGATCGGCATGCCGATCCGATGATCGGTTACAGCATTACCCGACATTGTCATTGGACATTGACAAAATTAGAAAAATCTTGTTTTCTTCCGGCTTCCTTGACCATGTCATCTATAATCACATGTTTGATCAGGAAAGAGTAATATTTAGAAAATGTTGAAAGTTTACTCATGATATAAGTTATAACATTTCGGGCCAGTAAATCTTTCTTTCGGGTCACCAGAAAAGGGGAATAAATTATTGGAATCACTGGCCCGACCGGGCCATTGACAAAAAATGTAAATCGACCATGGATTATGAAGATAATGAATATGATCTATTATTCAGAGTCGTGTACAAGTTTAGGTTAAAAATCAATTCCGGTACGGTTTTTGTCATGTTTTCCGACGGCAAAAAATAGTCCCTATGCAAATGTATAGCTTTTCAATGATAATGTCCCAAAATTAGTGCTGTAACTGACCTTGATGATCGGATCGTTTGATCGGATCGGCAAAAATGTATCGATCTTCGAAATCGGATCGATGATCGGGATCGGATGATCGGCTAAAAAAAAAAAAAAAAAAAAAAAAAAAAAAAAAAAAAAAATCGTTTTTTTTTTCTTTGGAAAATGATCCCCCCAAAACACATTTTGGGAATATAAATGAATACCAAAGCAACATATATCCATATTAATAAGCCCAAGGTAATCTTGTACGGGTATGCTTTCATTTCAAACTGATTACCTCTTCTTTTACAAAATTACTCACGCCGATTTTGAGCTTAGTCCCATGTGATTCTTAAAGGTTACGCCAAATTAATCACATGGGACTAAGCTCAAAATCGGCGTGAGTAATTTTGTAAAAGGAGAGGTAATCAGTTTTAAATGAAAGCATACCCATACAAGATTACCTTGGGCTTATTAATATGGATATATGTTGCTTTGGTATTCATTTATATTCCCAAAATATGTTTTTTGGGATCATTTTCCAAAGAAAAAAAAACGGATTTTTTTTTTTTTTTTTTTTTTTTTTTTTTTGCTGATCCGATCTTCCTATTTTTTCTGAATGATCGTAAATCGGCAAAAACGGTCCGATCATGTATGATCGGATCGGCATGCCGATCCGATGATCGGTTACAGCACTAAAAATTTATGAAAATGTGTCTTCCTAACGTTTCCTTTTGCTAGTGCCTGCTAGTGTTTATTCAGGGCTCGCCACTATCACTTGTCCTAGTATTGTATTGCCAGGGGAAAGTGAAAATGTATGTCGGGCTGCTGGGCAAGTAAAATTTCATAAATTGTCCAATTTGGGTTGCTGGATCGGGTGACTTACATTTCTGTTCAACTTAAGAGAAAATTGTAAATCTTATCTAGAACCAAGAGAGAAAATTGGCCACACAGATTAAAGGGACTTAGTAACATTGTCCAAATCCTCAAAATAAAATTTTCATTCTAGCGGTTCCCTCATACCTTGTTGTATTCGTATTAACAATAAAATCATGGGACAGGTTTCGGTTTTTCAAATTTCCCTTTTGTTAAAAAGATATTTACGATTGAAGTATTCAGATAAGAAAAACTCCAGGCGAGTTTTTCTTCTGTGTACAAAGTGAGTGCAGTGAGTTATTAAATATCACTTTGCATTTTTGCTCATTACTTGGCCATGCAATGTCCATTTGGCTTGAAATTTTCACACAATACCCTGTGGACATATGAGATAACAATAATATACATTGCATCAACCATTTATCACTTTTTGCACATGTCAACAAAGTTACTAGATCCCTTTAAGAAACCAAATGCAAGTTATTGTTTGTTCTTTTTTCACATTGTGTGGAAGCTTGTTTTATTAGTAAGTAGCACACCTTTATTGTGTGCGCAAGTAATACAGCATACAATATGCTGTATAGGGTCCCTTTGGGGATATGTTTAAGGCTAATTGGCCCTGAGCCCCCTTGTATTTTTATCCCTGTTCCTTGGTCTTTATCAATATTTTTAAAGTTTGGTGATTGACACAAATATTTTTATTTCTTTCCAGGCTCATGCGCACTTCATGATATCAACAACTGATGGGAGTCTTATGAAACATATTGGCAAACTGTGACACAAGAACACACCTCAGTGTAAACTTTATATAACAACTCTGAGCAAAATTGTTGAAAAACAAAGTAAAACCTGACAAACATATAATCTGTGGGCATTTGAGTGTGGAGAAGCAAATCAAACAACAACACGTTTTTCAATTTTGCATTCAAGATACAGGAGCACTTTTACACACCACACTGTAGATATTATAAATGAGAAATAATTAAAACAAAGTTCAAACCAATTAAAAATAAAAATTTGATTTGATTTTGAGGAGGAACACAAATCAACAACACTGACACCAGTGAATACTGAATTATATTAAAACAACAATAACAACATCAGGAGTGTAACCATGGAGACTGGGCTAGGGACAGGTCTGGGCTACGGCATCAAGAAGTCCATCATCCATTCCGGGAAAGCAGCCCTCCCTCACTATCCAGATGGCACAAAGGTGAGTACCATCACATTGTAGATAGTCATACTAGGTTGAATGACCATTAACAAGCAATTTCATAGACAATGCAATGCAGGAATTCATTTTAGGGGGCTACTTTTTCAATCTGATGAATATCACAAAATATTAATATAATACCCTAGATGGTCATTTTAAGAGGCTACCTACTGAATCTAGGGGTCACTTTTGAAAATTAGGGGGCAAAATCGCCCTCATCCCCATATATTTCCTACCCTGAGACAATGCATACATATGTTGGAAGTCAAATTTCAGTCACCACCCATGCATTATCTATAGATGCATTGCCTGCTACACACAACAGTATGGTAATGTCTGTAAATGATTGAGTACATGATCCCCTTTTAAAAAAAAGAAGAAGAATGTTATGAACATGGGCGTAGAGACTTACGTAATACCTATTCATCAGGGAGGATGAATGAATAGATCTTCCCCCCCCCTGTTGAATGGGTATCAATGACAGATCTATGCCCATGGTTATGAAACCCATCTATAGAGGACACCCATCTACAGTGGCTACTTTTCTTGTTTGCCTTGTGTGATCACTCACTATACGCATTTGTTTTACTGTATATATCCATTAAAGCTCTGATATTACAGAACCCTCTTGTAGTTGTAACAAAGTAATCCTACTGGTCCAAGCTCTTTTATATTCTATTACTTTTTATATAACAAGATACCTTATATAGGTACCTTATTGTAATGGCCTTATGGTCCTTGTTGCAACGAGGTTCCACTGTAACATACAGTATATCCATTTCAAATAACGCTGTTTAATGTATCTGCATGAATGGAAGTAGGACGTCTTGAAAAATATATATATATACATGTATATATAAGAGTAAAAATACCCATATTTTACCAGTCGCTGTGTCAAGTTCCTCTACAAGTTCAGCAAGGAAGGAACCGTGATCGAAGACACCAAGAAAGCAAAGAATGATTTTACATTTGTATTTGATGTATTGTATTAATTTGAATAATAAGAAAATAATACAAATAAATATAACGTTTGTCGCAAGTCTATTAACTCAAATTTGCTTTGCCCACAGGTGAAGTTCCACTACAAGTGCAGCAAGTGTGACGAGGAGGGGACCGTGATAGAAGACACCAAGAAAGCCAAGAAGCCCATGGAGCTGCTGACAGGGAAATCTTTCAAGTTTGAGCTCTGGGAAAACGCCATCAAGACGATGAGACTCGATGAAGTTTCAGACTTTGTTTGTGAGCCACAGGTATGTTTACAAATTATTTACTACACTGCATGTTATTATATTATGTGAGGATATCATTAATTTCAATCTATCCAAAACTTAAATGACTACAATGTTTCCATCATGATGTCGGTAATTTTACTTCAATATTATCAGCTAGTTTTACTTCCAAAATACCAAAAGTTTAAAAACTTATTTTTTGTTGATTAAAGTAAAAAAATGCTAAAAACAAGAAGAGTCTACTAATCAATTATTTACTACACTGCATGTTATTATATAATGTGAGGATATCATTAATTTCAATCTATCCAAAACTTAAATGACTACAATGTTTCCATCATGATGTGGGTAATTTTACTTCAATATTATCAGCTAGTTTTACTTCCAAAATACCAAAAGTTTAAAAACTTATTTTTTGAAATAAATGAAGTATACTGGTAGATACTAGTTTAAGAAAGAATTTTAAACCGCTGTTTATTTCTTCTCTTACAGCACCTTGCATCATATCCACCGGTGGAGGCCAAGCTGCGTGACTTCCGGCACGGCAAGAAGCTCGTCGAGGAGAACAAGCATTGCTGCGGCATGGCCCAGGTCAGTCAGTCGGGCCTGGGCTACGAGGACCTGGACTTGCTGATGAAGGAGCCAGTCCCGCTTCGCTTCACCATGGAGATCCTAAGCGTGGAGGAACCCGGGCAGCACCAGCTGGAGCCCTGGGCGATGAACGACGAAGAGAAGCGGGCCGTGCTGCCGAAGCTCCGGGAGGAAGGGAACCAGCTGTACCGCGTGGGCGACTTTGCTGGGGCCGCGGAGAAGTACGCGGAAGCGCTGGGTTGTCTGGAGAACCTCTTGTTGCACGAGAAGCCAAACAGCACGGAGTGGATAGAGCTGGACGGAGAGAAGATCCCATTCCTGCTGAACTTTGCCCAGTGCAAGCTGCTGATGAAGGAGTACTACCAGGTCATAGAGCACACCACGTCTGTCTTGGAGAGGGAAGATGGTGAGTGGTCACTGCTTTTTGTTTTTGTTTGTTTACTGTTTAATTGTTTAACATTTTTTTGAGTGAGAGGGGGTGGATGGCGAGTAGATGTAATGATTTCTGTTTCTGTTGAGATCTTCCTGCTAAACTTTGCCCTGTACCAGCTGCTGATGAAGGAGTACTACCAGGTCATAGACCACACGACCTCTGTCTTGGAGAGGGAGGATGGTAAGTAGAGTTTATTTGTTGATGTATTCTGTGCAATCTTTGATCTTTGATTACAAAAAAATGTAAAGGCACTATTCAGAAGATTTGATTTCACTTAAAGGGGAAGTTTCTACAAGCTTTTAAGCAGGTTTCAAGAGTGAAAAGGGATCAATTTTAGATACCTAATAGCGAAAGTTTGAGCAGATTTTGATAATCCAATCAAGAATTATGATTTTTCAATGTTTTGATCAAAATCTTGTTTGCTGCCCTCTTAGTTGGCTCTTTGCCAAATCTGTGATGTCACAGAGGAACAACTCCCACGGGAACACGCACAACATATATGAAAATATGGCATCACAGATTTTGGCAAATTGCCATCTAGAGAGGGCGGCAAACAAATATTACCGTAATCATAACTTTTGAATTAAAAATCAAAATTTGCTCAAACTTTCACTATATTGGGCTTCTTAAATTGTTCTCATTTCATTCAATCTACATTAGTACTTGGGGAAACTTCCCCTTTAATTTAGAGTTTATTCTTTTCGCATCCTGTGCCACTTTTGTCTGCAGTCTGCAGATAATGTGAAGGCCGTCTTCAGGAGAGCCAAAGCGCACGTAGCCTACGGAAACTTCAAGGTGGCTTTTCAGTACTCTCAAAACACCGCTTGAACTCGACTCAAATCTGAAGACAACGATAATATCAAGGCACTGTTCAAAAAATTTGATTGCAGACAATGTAAAGTTTATCATTTGAGTATTATTTGCGCTCTTTGGTCTTTGATTGATTACAGATAATGTGAAGGCGCTATTCAGGAGAGCCAAAGCGCATGCAGCCTGTTGGAACTTCAAAGAGGCCCGCCAGGACTTCGCAGAAGCTGCCAAACTGGACCACAAGCTGGGGGTAGCGGTACGCAAGGAGCTGGACATCATCGATGAAGAGGAGCGGAAGAAGGACGAGGAGGACAAGGCCAAACTACAGGGATTGTTCACTCACTGAAAAATAAATGGATGGGACTAAACATCCATTATACAATTCATTTTGAACAGTTAATTGGCTGTATGCAGCCATGTCCAATCGCATAGTCAGTAGCGCAGCGTGGTTGGATCGATTGAGGGGGGGGGGGGGGGGGGGGTACGCAAATTATTGGGGAGGCATATTTCTGTGAGGATTCCCCCCAATGTTTTCGTAAAATTATTGCCTACCACACCCTCCTTCATACCCCCCCTCCAATTGTAACAACATATTTGTTGTCGCATGACACCCACTTCTTTCTACAACTGTCGAATAACATCACAAAGCAAGTCACAAAATCCCGCAATTTTTTTCTTTTTTTTCGTGAACCTGTCTTGAAGTTGAACCCATCGTAGGCCCATTGTGATCAGGGCTTTTATAATACCTAGTGGGAAATTTCCCCCTGCTGAACCATGGTGGGGGCAGTGTTAGTGCTTGTGTATGACACTTATAATTCCTAGATGAATTAGAATGTTGTGTCACTTTGTCTTATGCCCCCCTCTGTGGACAACTCATTCACGTCTTAGTATACAAATGGTGTGAATATTGTATTGCTGAAAAGTATTCCTTTTCATTTTCACTATATTACATTAAACATGTAAGCCTATGCATGAATAATTTTCTTGCGTCCTCTGACTGGGATGATAATAATAGCGTGAAGCCCTTTGATAATATATTTTTGTTCATATCAGGCACTAATCAAACGTATAGTTATTTGTTTATGCCATTCATAAGCGTGCAATTTGTGCTATTGCCTTTCAGCCAAAATGCCTGGAGATGTTTGCCTACCTATTGTTAGCATTGAATGAAACAAAGCTTTAATGACTTTCTCTATTCCACTAAAGTTTCCCCATGTACACTGCAAAGAAGCAGTCAAATTCTGTAGATTATACTAGGAATTAACTAACTATAATGGTGACTCAATAGATAAGTTAGATAACATATTCAAATTGTATGCATGTCCTATTAATGCAGGTCGCTTTTGGCAACCCGAAAGCTTGCCAGGGGCTTGCCTGCCATATCATTGTCTACAATTCCAATTCAAAGTAATTAATTTGATTGATTAGGAACAGTTTTTATTACAAAGCTTATGTACAAGTTGTCGGGTAAAGAACTTGCATACATTTTTTCCTTCATTGAAGTGAGTTACTGTAAAATGAAATGACATATGTGACCTTACACCACAAAACGACCAATTAGTCGGGAAAACTGATTGTGCTGATTTTCATTTAACATTAAAATAGAAGTCATTACCTTTAAAATGGTATATAATTTGTCATATTTGGACTAAGCAAACCCTTTCAAAATGAACGCTAAAGCATTTTTAAAATAAGGGAGAAACGGGCCGCTTAAAAGATCAGTGTCCATTCAAGCGCTGTAATAAGATCACATTTATTAGATGGAAAAAAATATTTAAACATGATTTCCGACGCTCAAAATTTCACAGGAGGTAGATTAAGACACGCTTATTTAGGAAATACCAAAATCCTAAATCTCATATTTTGAACAAAATGTGACTATTTTAGCTAATAAAAGAGAAACTACTATGGCGACATAACGGTCATTTTGTGGTGTAAGGTCACATATAGAAGTGGCCAGAATTAGAATCAATCTCACCTTAAATTTGATGTAAGAGAAAGATGTATTATATGTAATAACATGTATCTTGTTGATATTTCTGACAAACAAATAAATGTATGGGAATAAGGCTTTTACTTTAGTAGATTATTTCATGTACATCATGGATGTTTAGAATTGTTTCTTTATAGCATTTGGCATGTTTTCTGCTTTTGGAAAGTATTAGATGACATAAACATGACAAATTTCATGTAACAAGGATAAACATGTTGTGTGTAATCAATTGAAAGCATTATTCCAGCACTGTTCGTGTACATAGCATTCTTTGAGAAGTAACAATTGTGTTTATGATAGTCTGTACATGCTGCAACTTCTAGTACAGAAGCAGGGCACGTTGATAACACACTGGGCCGTATGCATAAAAACAAGCAATTCCTTGTGCTAGCCTTTTGCTTGAATCGGTATGCATAAAAACAAGCAATTGTTTGCAAGCAAAAGCATTTGCTTACAAGCACAAGCAATTGCTTACTGCTCGTAAGCAAATGCTTACCAAACAAGCAATTGCTTAAAACCGTATGCATAAAACGAACCTTTTACTTGTCTTGATAAGCAATTGCTTGCGTTTTTTCAAGCACATCCAGACCAGCTTGAGCTCTTGCTTACTCAGGGCATTCGTGTTTAAGGATCAATTTTTCGTACCGTTTCAGGATGATTTCAAGCTCCATATTCCAGAGGTTATGTTGTGATCAAATTCCTGTTATTTTAGACTTTTTACTGCAATTTTTGTCCATCGATCTGCACAGAAACCCCCCTGATGCTCCGCGCTGTTTCCCCCCTATTTGCGTAATAAAAAATACTGCTGCCAGGTCGGGCACAAAGCGTTGTTGCCCTGCAGTGCGATGTTCGCACAACCGTAACGATCCTTTGTCCAACGCGTAAGCAATTGCTTGGCAGTGCAAGCAAAAGGTTTGAGCACAAGCAAAGGCTTGTGCATACGAATTTAAGCAATTGCTTGAACTTGATCTTTTGCTTGACAAGCTCTTGCTTGTGCTTAAAGCATTTGCTTATAAGCAATTGCTTGTTTTTATGCATACGGCCCATTGTAATGCTAGTTCTTCCCATGTCAGTTGGTATGTAATGCGGCGCCTATCTCTGATTCTGTAGTCCTTGGCCATGCATCTTCTGTAGGTAGTGAAAGCTACAGAAGAGGGCTAGTCCTCTGGTAATTCCATGCTTTCACCTTCCTTTCCTTATGTTTTAAAAGCCAGGCCCCTGGCTAGAAGACAGTATGTAGGTACAATTTATTGATTTTTTTCTTTTGTGTGTTGGTTGTGTTATTTTAAGTTATGTATTGGTGCCAAATTATCTTAGGTAGTAGGTAGTAATTTTGACCCTGTGCTAATGTATTTTTTGTTGCTGAAATGTTATGCACAAACTTAATTTATACTGTGGTTTTTTGTTTACGACATTTCGTTCAAGGGCTAAAACATCCTTTCTCACCTACATAAAAGTACAGGAACTATGTGTATTTCTTAGGGATGCAAATCAAATTGAATTTTAAAAAATGTTTGTGATTTAAACGTTTATTTTATGGTACAGCCAGTGTTATGCTGAAGGGTTAGGGGTTGGGGTTGGATAGAGGGCTGATGAGCCTGTGCTAATCAATTTAATGTAAAAAGGTATTTATTACTTTTTTGAAGAAAAAAAACTGTCACAAGAGAAACAAATTCCTGTCACTCCATGAAGTTTTAAAAATACAAAAGTTTCTTATTTCTTGACCCATTTCACTCCGATTTTCACTGATTTTTTCCCTCGCATTCCTCTCATTTGCTTGCAGGCAAGTAATTTCCAAGATGCAATTCACCTTCAACCATATTCCAACCCCAACAAACAATCAGGCTTGTAGAAACATGTTAACTGATGTGTGCTAACCATAAAATGTATGAAGTTGTAAGTAATCATGGGCATTGAAAAGGGTTTCAGGGACGAACAAACCGCCACAGGAGCTGTCTAGGGCCCCGTTGCAGAAAGAGATGCAAGCGATTGCAAAGTTGCAATTAATTGTAAGTCCGATCATGTGACTAAATGCGCGCATCTGATTGGTTCAAATGCGCAAATTTTCTGATTTGCAATTAATTGCATCTTTACAATCGATTGCAAGTCTTTCTGCAACAGGGCCTAGATCAGGTCGTAGAGCACCGGTCTAGCAATCCCGAGGTGTTGGGTTTGAATCCCAGGGAAGCATCATTTTCTTTGCTTCTTTAAATTGCATTTTACAAATTATTGTTTTATCATGTGGCAGTGACCAAAATGAGTATTTAGCATGAATTCTTTACTTGTACACCACATGCACATGTTTGTACAGATTGTATTCAATACGTTTGTGAATTTGTTAATTATTTTTGTATGTTTGTGAGAAGTAAATATTGACACGTTTTTAGTTTACTTCATTTGTGCTATGTACATGTACATTGTATGTATTGTACATAATTTCTTATTGCAATTAGTAATTTGAGATTTTTTTCAATTTGTTATTTTGAAGATGTAACTATTAACATTTTAATACAGAATATATTAAATAGTACATTTTTAGAATGCAATCATATCTTTGATTTCAGTCAACATTATTTGTATGTGTTTATATAATGTGATGATGTACAGTGGAACCTTTTTTTATAAAGAACTTTGGGGTGTGAAGACTTGCGATCAATCACAAATTTGCAATCAATTGCTAGTCAGAAAATGTGCTAATCTGATTGGCTCAAATGCAAATATTTTCTGACTTGCGATTGATCGCAACTCTTTATTTTAACAACCCACTATTTAAAAACCCTATTTGATATAACAGCAATTTTACTGGAACAAGCTCTTTATATCAGAAATAATATCGCTAGTGATATTTGTTTGTCTCGCAATGTATGGTCAACAAGGAATCTAAAAGATCACAACGTTTTGTGCGCCGCTGCAACATTCGTCAGGTGATAGAATTTACTGTAAGCAAGCGTGTTTTATACCCGGCGGTAGGCTCCAATGCGCTATCCCGCATGAGCGAGTACGCTCCTAATTGGTCAATAACGGATAATTAGTTATTGACCAATTAGGAACGTACTCGCTCAAGCGGGATAGCGCGTTGGAGCCTACCGCCGGGTATAAAACATGCTTGCTTACAGTAGATTCTATCACCTGACCATACATTGCGAGACAATCGAATATCACTAGCGATATTATTTCCGATACTAAACTGGGCTCCAAAAGAAACTTATCACTTCTTCAGAGCGACGCTCACTAAAATCCATAGCATCAAATTGAATCATATTTAGACACAGATAAGCTATCATTCTCCTTATGAAGCATATCTGAAAAATTGAAAGGTTGCTTTTGCCAAAAAAGAGAAAAATGCGATGGAATTGCTACAGGTCACTTAACGAAAATCACAGAAACTGCTCTCTGCGAACCTCCACGAAAGGCAGTCTATTCAGAACTTTCAATAGCTATTCATTCAACATCAAAGGCGGGTTATGTAACCACCAGACTGGCTATTGTCCTACCAAGCTCCGTGCCCGGAAGGCGAGCAGTTCCTGTGATTTTTGAAAAATTACCTCTTGCGATTTCACTTTATTTTATTCTTTGTTGACTAAATCAAACATAATTTTGTTTAGATGTGCTTGCTGAGGAATATTATAGCTAATCTATGCCCAATTATGATTTATTTTTATGCTTTGGATTTTAATGTGTGTCGCTCTGAAGAATGATAAGTTTCTTTTGGAACCCAGTTTATATCCGCAATGAGTAATATATTTAGCATTAAGCTCTTTATATATAAATATTTTTACCCAGGTGATATAAGAAGGTAATTTTCATGGTCTCGAGCTCCTCATTATAAAGAGGTTCCACTGTACCAGTTTACAAACGATGAAAAGGGCCGAGTGCATCAAAGAAAATTGTGTTCACGATGTATATTTGACATTATTTAAGCACACAAGGTGCAGTCACATTTTTTAGACCGTTCCGACATGACATACGACTCCGCATCATGTTACAATGCTACAACTTAATTTATATGGTACACAATCTACACGTCCATAGTTTGTTAACACTTAAGTATGTATGTTTGTACACCTCTTGTGTCTTTGAATGTACATGTACATACATAAACAGTGGCATAGCATGGTCAGACTGATTGGGGGGGGGGGGGGGGGGGCACGCAAAATTATTGGGGGCACACCTTATGTTTTTCTCTTTTTTTATGTCCCCTATTGTTTCCTTTTGTTTTATTCAAATTATTTGGGGGGGGGGGGGGGGAGCACGTGCCCCCCTATCATACGGCACTGTACATATACACATAGAGCCCGCCGCACTCTACCTGATTCAATTCTGATTTGACGAACAACTGCATATTTGAACTAAAGGAAGAAGTGCATACTTAATCAGATCCTTGTTCATTTGCTGGATCGGATCATGTACTGTGCGGTGGGCTTGAAGGGCGTTTGTTTGGGGTAGCAAAATTAATGTTAAAGTTTATATGGAAGGGGTGACAAAGACAACATATCATTAAACATGAACAGCAAAGTTTGCAAAGAATCACATATTTATTTGCATTTAAATTTGCAACAAAAATGTTTTATCATTAGTTTTATAACAAATCATTCAAAAGTCGTCATGATAAATATCTACTGACCTCTTATTGTTATAAGTCATGCCACATATACATGTATAACCAACACAATTATGATACTTTCTTTAATATCAAAAGTGCAGGACCATAATAAATCCACAACTCAACAGCTATAAGTGAATTTAAGTCATTTACAATTTAATTTCAATATGCATTCCTTTTTAGCCATAAGGATTTATACTCAATGAGTATTACTTTTCTGTTGCACAAGCATTCTCGTTTTTACATAGAATATTTTGTTTTATACGCAATAAATAATGTGCTTTGAAATTGAGAAAAATGGCGAAAGATTTGTTTTCTACATGTCCGTTTTACCCAAAGAACCATGTTCAGAATAAATTTGCAGCATTAAAATAAGATGAATCGAACCAGAATGGACGAACAAGTTGCTCAAATGTTTTTTAAAATGTATGCTAGAAAAAAACTATCAGTATGCACACCAAGATACAGAATCTAAAAGTATCGCAACCCATTCACGATGAAGGTGATTTTTTATAAGGTATCATGCACGTCTAAATGTACTTTTAGTTACTAACATGTATACCTCATCAAATTCATTAATCCTACGGAAGAACTTGTCAACCCTTTTAAATAATGAGGAAGAAATGAGGAGAAAAGTATCTTGATATGATTGAAAACTTCAAAGACTGCGGCACACATTTTGTTATCAAAATTAGCACAGCTATAAACACATACTGCACATGGTGGTGTATAGCATTAGATTGGCCACAGCCCGTGTTCAACATTCTTCTTCATACAATAGAATGAGCACCCCTTTCTGTAAATCATCTTGTCATAAAATTTGTAATTTTAAGTTGAACATTTACAGGCACATATGTTTAATCACTGACCATACTATGATACTACTACAGAGTAGAGTCAATGGTATACTTTGAAGGATCTGGGTAACATAACCAAACAAAAATTATACACTGTAAATGCGAACTTGTATGTATCTGCTTTTGAACTATAGATACAAATTAGTTTTCATTGGCACAAACTATAGACTTCATACACAAACAAAAATTTGAACAATATGAAAAATACGAAATGACCCATTAACATTTGGTGAAGCACTTGGTAACAATGTCTTAGAATGGAAGAAAGATAACAAAACTAAAATATCAAAAGAAACAAAATGACATGAAATAATCATTACAAAGACCCTACACCATAGAGGTTGATTCATTATCGAAAGTCTTTAACAAAATTGAAACAAGAGTGCCTCAAAGTGAACAATAGATTTGAGAAATGAACTATTTCTGTGACAAAGAATTTGGGGTCGATTTTTAAAGAATTTTAATGTTTTTGTCAGTGAGTTAATATGGAGTATAGAGGCACACTTTACAAATAATTTGAGGTAATTTAATTCTTTGTTTTATATATATATATACTTCCATAAACAGAATTTGAGACTGAGGAATAAGGAATAATGATTTATGCTTCTACCAATAATTTGATGCCATCACAAATTTTTAAGACATGTCTTTGAAATACCCTTCACTTTGGCTGAAAAAAAGTTGCAGATAATAATACTTTAATCACAGTTTTGCTAGCCAATTCTACATGTACCTCTTTGTATTAAAACAATGAACACATAAATGACAAAATACAAACACACACAAACATATTATTTTATGCTGTACACATTCATTCCTCTAATATATTTCTACATAAATCTGCTATAAATAAATTTACAAATGTTTCATTTTGAAAAAGAAAAAACAAAACAAAGCATTATATACATCTTGGTACAAAATTTCTGAGTGAAATCTACAATATTTCATTTCAACATTCAGATAAACTATAGTTTCTTTGCATTTTTAAACCCCAATAATTATAGTCTTAATTTTACCAAAAATGTCATTATATAGATTATAATTTGTACACAAACAAATGGCTATCAGAGGGTAACATTTAAACCCAGGTTATCCTTGATAGTACATGGCCTAAATTTAACACAATATCGGTAATTCCAAGTATGTGTTCAATATAGTCCACTGACTATAAAAAGTATTCATGAAAAAGAGCAAAGAAAATGGGATTTCACTGCGATCCCCATTTTCTACACTCTTTTTCATTTATATGATATATTTCTGGTCAGTTTCTTTATATGTTTGATTTTATAAAAAAAGTATCGACTTCATATTACACGATTGAAGCGAAGGTTAATTCAACCCGCTGTTTGAGAATTTGGGCAACACTAGTATGGGAAATCAAAACATGATGCATAACTTACATAAAGTAATTTGCATAACAAGCTATGAAGCACAGCAAAGATATCCTGAACATTTACAAACTTGTATTAATAGATATGCAACATAACTATTATGAGTAAATAATGAGGCAAAGCAAATATATAATTTCATGAGAGTAATAAAGCTTTTTGTCTTCGTTGTTTGGAAATATAATTATTTACTACATGTTAATTATTGCCTCACTTCATGGTTATGCAGGGATATAGTATATACATGTAGATAAATGTTTGACTTTTTCGATGTTCAGATTGCGAATGACAAATATTTAGTCCGGATTTTTTAAAGGAACATTTCTGGAGTTTTAACCTACATAAATGTACAACAGTACTGAAAGTTACATTAAACTTTATACACAGAGTACTGACATTAAACTCTAGTTTTAAAGGAAAAGCTTGAAGTTACCTGTCTAAGAAATATTCCCCAATCAGAAAGATTCTAAAAACCTATTCAATAGTTCCATTTTATATGTAGAAAATGACTTCCTTGCAATATATACTAAAACCTAATTGCAAAGTTCCATATCATATAAATTGAACTTTTGTGGTGCAAAATAAGTAGTGTCCATCTGATAAGACAAAGATAAATCAATCTTCGGGTATGGGAAGGGATGAGGTGGAGTAAGGCGAAGGAATTCACATCTGAGGGTGTTTTATAGAGATTTGAAGTTGAACTTGTCTAAAAAGGTCAACTGTCTACAGCGACCACTTTTCTCATTATTTTCTCTTGGGTGGTCACTATACACAGGTTTGACTGTATCGTGGTCTTGATCTAGGCACCTCCAAAATTTTCTACAACCCTAGACACCTGTCTACAATGGCCACTTGTCTTATTTCCATGGGGTGGCCTTTATAGGCAGGTTCCACTGTATGATGATCTTGATCTAGGCACCTTCAGACATTCCTACAACCCTAGACAACTGTCTACAATGGCCATTTTTCTTGTTTCCCTTGGGTGGTCCTAATAGACAGGATCTACTGTATCGTGGTCTTGATCTAGGCACCGTAAGACTTTCCTGCAACCCTGAACACCTGTCTACAATGGCCACATGTCTTATTTCTCTTGGGTGGTCCTAATAGACAGGTTGGACTATATCATGGTCCTGATCGAGGCACCTTCAGACTACAACCCTAGACACCTGTCTACAGTGGCCACTTTTCTATCTGCCCTTGGGTGGCCTTAATAAACAGGTTCAATTGTATGATGATCTTGATCTAGGCAATTTCAGACTTTCCTACAACCCTAGACACCTGTCTACAATGGCCACTTTTCTTATTTCCATGGGGTGGTCCTAATAGACAGGTTCCACTGCATCATGGTCTTGATCTAGGCACCTCAAAACTTTTCTACAACCCTGGATAGTTCACTAGCAGAAGTTGGAGCTCAAAACTGGCGATTCACGAGTACTGATAGATAACTGCTGATAACTGAACGTAGAATTGATTTACGGAGATATTCTGATTGGCTTCTCGAGACGGTGTCTTGAGATCAAAACGTCTGTTCGTCATCACAATTCTCTGTCCAGTGGCCGAAAACTGCACATTGGAGAAAGAATTCGAGAAAGAGAATATAAATTTAAATTGATGTTCGTAATTAAAATTAAACATTTTACTTGCTGGATGGATGAAGTCCTTTCAAATGTTGTGGCCTAATCCAGAACTAGGTAGCCCAAAACAAAAGAAAAATATGAAATGAAATATGAAGTTAACATTCCTAAATATATAATAAAACATTTTATACAGAGAGTCGTAAATGGATAACACAAGACATTTGCACATCAAAGTAGATCCCTTTCATCTGTGGACTGACTACGCTTTTTACAAATATTATGCAATAAAAATCCATACAACAGAATTTAAATACCTACATATAATTACAAGCAAAACAAGCAAGATAATCCATTATGTTGCACAAATATCGATACCACGGGTGTAAATATGTCTGCAAAACTGTTGTTCGGTACAGGAGGAGGGTATGGAGTGAAAATGGTCTATTCATCAACCATTCACTTATTATAGCAATATTCTATCACATGCATTTATACCCGTAATTGGTACACAAGTATCAAATGATGAAAGAGTCCCATGCCACTTTTTAAAAGCAATCTCAAGTCACATTCAATGAGTGTACAGTATGTCATAACACTTCTAGTGCATACAATTATCAAACTAGTGCAAAAAAAACCACTGATCTGTAGGAAAATCTGGATAATATCATTCCCCTTACACTCTGAAGAGTTGTGACTGAGCAGCCATTTTACCACACCCCTACAATTACTTTACATAAGTATGACTGTACTTTGTCATTGTCTATGAGGTCATAGCCTCAGTTAGTAGAGCTATGGTCTAGCAATTTCAGAGGTCTTAGGTTCGAATCCTGTGGAAATCCTATTTCCTTTGCTCATTTTATTTACAATTTGTTTTCTTTAGTCTATCTGTTCTCTTCCTATTAGTTAACTCACCTTCGCAGATATCGCAGTACGGCCTGACTTCAAGCTTTGTGCCGTGGTAGTGCGAGGCGGGAGGGCTGTCCGAGCTGGCCTGTAGAGGGCAGTCTTCGGTGTCGTGGAGGTCAAACACGTCGCAGATGTCACAGAAGAGGCGGGGCGGCGGGCCATGGGTGCTGATATCCAGACTAAAGGAGGGTAACAGGGGGTGGGGGAAGGGATGCAAAAGAGACAATGTATTTTTCTCCCAAACCGTGCACTTCAAACTCATGAACCAACATGACCCAATGAATGATTGTTAGTTTAATAAAGGCAAGTATGGTCATACCACTGATTAATGGCTTATATTTATCATGAAATATGAAATGAATCCAAACCCAATATCAAAACATGATCATATTAATTAACTCATCATCTCAAATCATTGGGCATCTCAGAAATAATTGAAGCACCTAGTGCCACAAATTGTCATGAGAGGGATAGTATTTAAACTTGCGATTAAAATGAAAACACAACTGGTAATTCAACATTAGGTCTATGGGTTAAATTCACTCCACTAACTTAAGAATTGAACTCGAGTGAAATGATTCAACGCAGATTAATTTTAATCCTTGAATATTTGGACAAACACAAAGGTCCTTTTTTTTCTTCACTCGTACAAAAAAAAAAATCATCTGGAAGTACACGACTCTTGATTTTTTTTACAAACTCAAGTCTAATTTTTCATATTCTTACATAATGTAATTAGTTTAATAATGCAAAATATGAATCGGGCAACAAAAGCATATATGCATCAATCAGGGAAAAAAGGATAATGCACTTGTTGAAATAAAACCGACTGCATAAATCCCTTAAACTAACATCATCTCCGACGGTTTAACAAGTAGTCTCAAGAAAGAAACGTGTGTTTGTATCATTGAGGACCTTCCATTCTACCGTTTATTTATTTGTTGATATTGTCAAAATCTGACATTTTATTTCCAGATTTGTTTTCTCCAGAATGCCAGATATTAAACATTTCAAGGAGAAAATTGATGTGGAACTATTTTAATTTAAGAAAGTTCCAGAATAAAATCTATGCCTTAAAGGGACTTAGTAACATTGTCCAAATCCTCAAAATATTCTAGTGGTTCCCTTATACCTTGTTGTATTCGTATTAACAATAAAATCATGGGACAGGTTTCGGTTTTTCAAATTTCCTTTTCGTTACAAAGATATGTATGATTGAAGTATTCAGATAAGAAAAACGCCCAGAGTTTTTCTTCCGGGCAAGTTTTTCTTCCGTGTACAAAGTGAGTGCAGTGAGTTACTGAATATCACTTTGCATTTTCGCTCATTACTTGGCCATACAATGTCCATTTGACTTGAAATTTTCACACAATACCCTGTGGACATATGAGATAACAACAATATACATTGCATCAACCATACATCACTTTTTGTACATGTCAACAAAGTTACTAGATCCCTTTAACAAACAGTTTCCAAGAGATATCATGGGCTCCTTCATTATAAACAGTTTATTTTTAAAAGAACATTATTATAATTTTGTTCAAGAGGGATCAGGGACACCAAAAACCATACCAATTGTACAATCTTTTTTTATTGCAATTGTTTTCTTCACTATTTGTATTCTATTACTTAGCTAAAATGAGCTTGGATTTACAAAACTGCTACATTAAGGAGAGAGTTCACTTATAAAACATTCAATTTTAAATTTCATATCACAATATTTCATTACTCTATGACTAAGGACATTTTGAAGTCACTCCACAACCGGATTAATGCACCAAAACAGCAAGCTGAACAAAATCCCCCCAAAACATGTCTCCAACTTCTATTCTACAATTAATTGGTTGAAATATTCTGTTAAAGATGAAAATAAGAGTAAATTACAAGAATGAATGAATGAAATATCACTGCATACAAAAAATAACAAATAAACCAAAATACTTTACCCCTCAGAGGAGGGTGCTGGAGGTTCCTTGGATTTCTCTTTTCTATGGAGAATCATGAAATCAAGGCTCAAAATAAACTTGTCCACTGATTAGAATTCAAGACTATTCAAATTTGGTGGCTCAGTCACTGAATAGTATGGCCACATTGCCACAATAATGTTTTCCTTTTTTAAATGTGAGACTATCATTCAAATTGAATTTATGGCCTTATTTATGGCCTCATTACCAGGGAAAAAATGTTGGACTATTTTTATTTGTTGGTCCAAAACAGAAAAGCAAAACTGCCTTTTAAACTTGGCTGCCTACTAAAACAAGTGAGTACAATTTGGCCTCATCAAAAGTGAGTACCGGTATGTATTTTCTTTTGCAAATAAAAATCAACAGTAAGCTGAATTTGAATTTTGACCTAGGATTCAATTTTGGTAGCCATAGACCTAGGAGCCAGTGTTGATTTCGAGCCCTGGTTGATCAAAATTAAAATCAAACAACCCTCGATGAATTTTTTAACAAAATCAAGAGGTTGCTTAATCGACATCAAAGCCGATCTCATCGTGTTCTCCGTTCATGTAGCCTGATGGCTTCTAGCCACAGCGCTGATTTTGAGCCCTGGTCAATCATATAAAAAAAAAAGAATCTTTGATGAATAATAAAAAACAAGAAAGAAATGAAACTAGAAAGGAAAGTTCTTTCTCAACATCAAAGCCAATCTCATCATATTCTCCATTCATATAGCCCGATTCTATGGTTCCTAGCTACAGATATCAATGATGGATAAAGATCATGGTGTTGCATTGTGAAATTAATCTTGGATGCGTCCGCTGAGTACTAGTACTAGGTACAGTGAGGATTTCGAGCTCTGGTCTATCCTATCAAAATCAAACAATCTTTGATGAATAAAAAGAGAAAAAATGAGAGTTCTTACTCGACATCAAAGCCGATCTCATCGTGGTCACCGTTCATGTAGCCAGATTCCATAGCTTCCAGTCTGGCTCTCAGCTCATCGTTCTTTCGCTGGAGGTCGACGATCACAGAGTTCAAGAAAGTGACCTACATATGTGGAAAATTTGGGATAAACAATTGCATTCATCGTATTACCACAAAGAATGACATTGATCACAATACCAAACAATTAAACAAAAGAGCTATTGCTTTTAATACTAAACGTTTGCTTGGTGATTTGCTCAAAAACATCACCAGTTTCAGTTACACATGCATGAGGCCCGATTTACATGAATCTTTGTAATATTTAAGTGTTCAATTCCGTCCTCCCAATGTAAGCGACAATTCCTCAAAAAAAAAATCTATGACTTTATCACTATGAAATGTAAAATTTCACCAACTGGATGTATGTACATGAAGCATCCTTGTAGTTCATGAAATGTTGAACTGACTTTGGTGATGCCTAAAAAAGGTATACACTACATTTAAGCGATTTATAGAAAAGAATATGAAATTAGTTTTGCAGCAGCGACCATACCTGACCCTCTGCCATCTCCCTCTCCTCCTGAATCTTGGCTATCGTTGTATCTCCTGAAAAAAGAGCAAACAAAAATCAACAGTTGGTTGGTTGGTTGGTTATTTAAATTTTACGGATGCAATCAATCAATTCTGATTATTTACGTCTGGGACCGCCCTTTATCATCACCCTCCAACAATTTTGTTTCTCCAAGTTGTGTTTGACTTTCATGTCATAACATCACTGGTTCTATATATGTACTTCATACTGTCCAGGGCGTGTTTCACAGAGATCCTAAGTTGATCTTAGCACTAAGATGGTCTTAAATATTATGGAAAGCCATTAGTGTCTTGAAACATTTTTGTAAAAATTATGTTGAAATGCATAAAATGTTGATTCAAATCATATATATTTTCTAATTATCAAAGAGATTTCATGAATTTTATGTGAAGATTAATCTCTTTGATAATTAGAAAATATATATGATTTGAATCAACATAACTTTTATAAAACTGTTTCAATACACTAATGGCTTTCCATAATATTTAAGACCATCTTAGTGCTAAGATCAACTTAGGATCTTTGTGAAACACCCCCCAGTACAATGAAATTTAACTTACCCTCTGTAGATTTTTTGCATGAAACATTAAATGTGACCGGCTATAGCAAAACCCGGCACTTGTCAGTAAAAATGAAAATGTAGATTTTCACACCATTAGGAAGGCCTCATCACAAGCTTTCATGTGCTGCTTTGTGCTGACTAATTGGTCAATGATTGGCAAAGATATGATTGTTTCAATTTTACACACATTGTGTGAACTTAAAATGCCCATTTTTTTCAAAACTTGAATTCCCGACGACAAGTGCTATAGCGGGTCACAAATATGTAAATAAAATGGTCATCCTTCCCCAAGCAGGCACATGCTGACTATACAAATTTGTTCAAACATTTCTCTTCCAGGTTTCTTTAAACTTATTGTAATATTTATCAAATAACCATGAACAAGAATTCTTACTACAAAAGGTAATCTACCTTTGCCTGCTAAGTAAAGTATGTTACTTGAAATATTTCAGACTGTGTTATTTTGTTTGGTTTTGTTTTATTTTAGTTTGTTTTTTTGCTTTGTTTTACTAAAATCAATCAATACAATTTTTTTTCTTTACCAACCTAGTTTAATTATAAATAAATTGTTTATTATTGGTTTTTATTTCTTACCATCCATATCAAGATCCATCTGAGTTGAAGGGGTTGACTGGCCCGAGACCAGAGCTGTTTGAAGTTCATTCACTTGCTGTTGTAGACTTATCTTCTCTCGTTCAAGGTCTGATATCGTTGACTTGTAGCTACTCGTTAGCACACTCTCTCCCTTGTATGCCACAATCTACAAACAAAAATAAACCATTTTCAAAACATATTATGAAAATAAGAAAATCCTCATATTAACAAATTGTTATTTGTAAACCAATGCCTATCTAAAGTACATCTACTTGATGTTGACTGGTCTTCTCTCGTTCAAGGTCTGATATCGTTGACTTGTAGCTACTTGTTAGCACACTCTCTCCCTTGTACGCCACAATCTACAAACAAATACCAGAAACAAAGTCAGGCCATTCATTTTGAGAAGGTACTCTAAGAAGTGCTCTTAAAGGGATAGTTGAGTTCTGGTAAGGAGAGTACAGTTTTGGTGAAACTGAATTTTAGTAACCAAAACCTGCATCATTACATTACAAACTAATAGTTATAACTAGAAAGGAACACAAAATTACAAATGACATAGTAAAGATCATGCTATCATTCAAAAAGAGCCGTTAAAACGTAAGAGGGCGCTCTCTAAACACTCATCGGTTTCAATCATTTTGAATAAAATATTGTGCATGTGATGTTTTGTTGAAATAGTGATTAGATAGAGAAATAACCAACAACTATTTAAATACCTATTTTGTAACTTTTTGAAAAGAGGAAGCATTTTTTTGAATTTTTAACGGCTGGTTCAAAATTCTCTAATAAACCTGGGGCCCCAGCTTTATTACAAATTGTTATATTTATGGATATTTCAGCTGTCTCTGAACCGATTTTGATCAAACAAAGATGATTTTATTATTTAAATATTATGCTCTTTCAAATTTTACACTCAGTTTTTCATTACCTCACAACAAAAAAAGTAGTCTAGCGCCCCCTCTACCAAAATTCAACTATCCCTTTAACCATGATATCCCAATAAAATAACAGTAGTACATTACTAGCACTGTGGAAACCTTCACATCCAGAGGAATATCTGAATTCCTCTTCCGCTTTAGAAAGTAAGAATAAGTAACATCTTGACTGTACGTTGCTACCCTCTCCCCTTTCTCTCATATTTTGAATACTTTGTATTAAATTGTATCAAATTCTGTAACTGCACATACAAAATCACATACATTTTTCACAAATTCAAAGCTATTAAAACATGTGGTGAGTTGATAATTTCGGGTCCAATCAAGTTCAAATTTTGCATTGGTAAGCCATAAAATTTTCACTTTAAATGAAACCAAACACAAAAACAGCATAATTGTATCCCAAATATGATTTAATCACAGCTTACATCTTGCTTGTATTTCTCTATATCTGTGTCCTTCTTATTGACAATGCTGTTGGTGATGTCTAATTGGCTCTGTAACGTTTCCTTTTCTAATAACCCCCTCCCACATAACTCTCTCTTCCCTTCTCCCTGACATGTAGCATTTACTGTAAGATGAGCTTACATCTTGCTTGTATTTCTCAATCTCCGTCTCCCTCTTATTGACAATGCTGTTGGTGATGTCCAATTGGCTCTGTAACGTTTCCTTCTCACTCTCAAAGTCAACTGTTCTTGAGTCCAGTCTGGAAATTAAAACAGTTTAAATGTTTAAATGTAAAAGAAGAGGCTATTTATCGCAGTAAGGTAAGCTTGATAAAGGCCAGCTTTAGCGGCTGTAACTTTGCTGATCCGTCTTTTCCTTGTCGTCAGTTTTCAGATGATTTTGTCATTTAGATTAAGAGAATGTTTTCATTTTGATATCAGTTTTCTAAATTACATTGCATTCACCATTCTACGCTCCAAAGGGTGCAAATAAATTGTATACAGAATAAGTTCCTATTTATTTGTTTATGTATTTTCTTTACAATTCAGTAGTTCCTTCTTTGCTTATCATACATATTATAAAAATGAAAAGAAATGCTGCAAACTTCTTAGCCCGAATAAAAGATGTGTAATAAAATTTGGTTATAATCCTTTCATCAGAGGCAAAAATCACCTGTTCTTTATTCTATACATGTACATTAATAAGAAATTCTGTAGTGAAATAATAATTTAATTCCATTTTACTACTTACTGGTCTTTCAAGGCTTGTAGCTCATTATCCAGACTCGAGTTCTGTTGTAGCAGCTGTAATGTTTGATAGAGAAGATTACAAATTGAGATTAACCCGTTGCTTACGGGAACCGGGTGGGCAATGTACAAACTCTATGGGGATTCCAGAATCTCAAAGGGAACGGGTTATAATGTACATGATGCATATTCAAAATAGCTTCTTACAAAACTAGGGGATCAGTCAAGAGAAATAAATATTTACTAAAGATTTCAGCAAATTGTTTTCTATTCATGTTTGAGCCAAAATAAATATGTATTTATGGTGAGATTTACTATAATGAGCATTCCAGCCATTAAAAAATTGGTACAAATGTAATTTTTTTACTTGGTTTACTGGGAAATCAAATTGGCAGACTTAGTTGTCATTTTTATATCCCTTGATTCTTTCTTAGGGGCTAGGCAATACTGATGTCAGACTTGCCTGACAGGGAAATATTTAAGTTCTTTGAGTTTATTTGAGTTTATTTGAGTTTATTTAAGTTTATTTGAGTTCTTAATATTTTTTTTAGGACAACCAATTCTAGTTTCAGACTAGCAGAATTTAATACATTCTATTATTATTCTATTTTACTTGCCAGATGAGCAAAAGTTCATTTTAAGCATTGGTTAAGGTTATACATTTTAGTGCTTACACATAATTTCTGCAAGTAATATGAACAAAACAGAGTGAGAGCCATACCTGATCTTTCTCCTTGTTGACCGTCTCCAGTACTGAAACATCCTGCTTGATGTTGCTCTTCTCTGTCTCCAACTGGTTCACTCGTTCCTGCTCACTCTTTAATGACTCTCTCACCTTAGCCCTGGTAGGAGAAATATAGCAAATACAGTCAAATGTACTATGTGTATCAATCAGTAGTTATAATTGAAACTTTGTTCCTTATACAAATATAATTAATTCTCATCATAGTGCAACAATCACTACAACAATCATCATCATCACCCACGGCGTCGCCGTTGTCATCATAGTCATCGTCATCATCATCACTACTACCATCATCATCATTATCATCACCACCACCAACATCTCCATCATCACTATCACTACCACCAACATCATCATCATCATCATCACCACCAACATCACCATCATCATCATCATCATCACTATCACTATCACTATCACCATCAACATTAACATCCCCATCACCATCACCATCACCATCACCATCACCATCACCATCACCATCACCATCACCATCACCATCACCATCACCATAATCCCCCTAAATACTCACAGCTCTCCTTGCAGCGCTCCAAGGCTGTCGGCTGAGGCCTCCTTGGCAACAACCAGTTCTGACTGATACCGATCAACCTCCGTCTTCAATGTCTCCATCTCCTTGACGAGCCTTTGGTTCTCCTGTCCTTTCTCCTCCTTCAAAGCATCCATCTCCTTCTTTAGCCTCTCATTCTCCTGGCCTTTCTCCTGCTTCAGTTTCTCCATCTCCTCCATAACTCTCTGGTTCTCCTGGTCCTTTTCTTTCTTCAATGTCTCCACCTCCTGCTTTAGCCTCTCATTATCTTGGGCCTTTTCTTCCTTGAGTTTCTCCACATCTTGCACAAGCTTGGCATTCTCCTGCTCTTTCTCCTGCTTCAGTTTCTCCACCTCCTGCAGGAGTCTCGCATTCTCCTGGTCCTTCTCCTTCATCTCCCCAGCCAGCCGAGCCCTCTCCTCTGCCTCCACGTTCTTCTCGCTCGTCAGTGAGTCGAGAGCACCCAGCTTCGCCTCTTGGACCTCAGACTTCTGCTGCAAAGTAGACACCTCAGCGCGAAGCTTCGCTTCCGTTTCCTCTTTCTCCTTCTGTAAATTGGCAACCTGTTCTTGAAGCTTTGCTTCCTGTTCGCTAGCTTTCTGCTGCAAATTGGCAACTTCGTCCTTGACTTTCGCTTCCTGTTCACCAGCCTTCTGCTGCAAATTGGCAACTTCATCTCGCAGCTTGGCCTCAGCTTCCTGCGTCTGCTTCTGCAAATTGTCAACCTCTTCCTGGAGCTTTGTCTCCTGTTCCTTTGCACTTTGTTGCAAATTGGCAACTTCGCTTCGAAGTCTCTCGCACTCTCCATCTTTCTCCTTCACTTGATTACTAAGTTTAGTTCTCTCCTCATCAAGTGAGGCTTTTTCCGTGGACGTTGAGGATTGTAATGCTGATAGCTGTGTTTCGTAATTGTTCACTTTTCCTTCTAGTGTCTTAAGTTCTTCGCCAAGTTTGCTGCACTCCCCATCCCGTTCTTGCAGTCGACTGCTCAAATTATTGTTCTCATCCGCTAAGGCATCTTTGTCTTTGGTGGTGGTTTCGAGGGAAGCTCTGACTTCTGATAAACTCTGATCAACCTTCAAAAGAAAGAAAATTGAGATATTGATGAGCTTTACCCTTTTCTACATCAACTTGTAATTATGGTTTTTTTAGGTTCACCATAGCTTTATATTCTTATTATCTTTCTTTCAGAACCCATAAGGTTGCTGATGCAAGTTTTGTTAGCAAGCCATTATCAAATGTTGAAATATTACTACACATAAATTCAAAAGAATAGGAAACCACGTTTGTGATTTAATAATTCTGGTATTATTACAACATTATACTATTGTTGAAATGTAATAAAACAGCAGGAGGCATTGATTCAACTCTTAAAAGTAAACAAGATGAAGAGGTCACAATATTACATAATTACATAAAAAACAAGACATCGCGAGAACAAAAAACAGGATGGACTGACAAAAAGTTAACATAATGCCTCTTGGCAAAGGCATACAAATTATTGGTAAAGGGAACACAAATCTCTGAAAGTACACACATTTCAAGCTTATTCTATAAAGTATAAATGGTAAATAGTGAACTTGGTTACCTCTTTTGTTTTCTGCTCCGACTGTTGTTGGAGTTCTTCAAGGCGACTTTGTAGTGAGGACGATTTCTGCTCCAATTCTGACACTTGGGTTTTTGATGTTTCTAGGTCCTGACCTCTCTCAATTCTATGGACAAAATGGAAGAGAATAACAGTAAAAATCAAAATTGTCTTTTACGGGTAACATTTAGATGACATTAGGAGGCTAGATTCCATATTAACTACAAAAGAGGCACAATATTAGATGCAGTTGCTACATCATCTTTCAAGTCTTATTTTTGTATTTGTATTTTTTTTGTTTTATTTTTTTATATTTATTATTATTATTATTTTTTTTTTTTTTTTTTTTGGGGGGGGGGGAGGTCTGTTTTCATTCAGTCTTTGGCAATGTATTGTACAACAATTATTTAGGCCAATTATATCCCTACTGCAAATGCACACAAGCTAACATAACTCTATGAACCAACACTCACAGTTGTTTCTGCAGGTCGGTCAGACTCTGCTCCCCTTCCTTGGACGCTCTGGCCAGCAGGTCCTCCTTCTCCCTCTGCCTCTCCAGCTCCTTGCGGAGCCCCTCCAGCTCCTTCACCCCAGTCTCCAGCTTGATCTCCCCCTCCTGGGCCCTGGCGACCAGCTCCGTGCGCTCCCTCCTCAGCTCGTCCATCTCCTTCTCCATGGTCTCCACCCGGCTCCTCCCATCCGCCTGGAGCCTCTGGAGGGTGGCCAGCTCCTGCTCAGCGCCCTCCACCTTTCCTAGTCTCTCCTGCGCCAGAGTGGTAATCTCCTCCTTCTCCTAGGACAAATAATAATAATGATAATAATGGTTATTTATAAAGTGCTATTCATGTGGGTATAAAAGCACTTTACACTTATTATTATTACCCCGAGCCAAGGAAACACACTGCAAGCATTCCTGCACAAAAAGTGCAAATTTTTCCACTAGGGAGTATTCCAGCCAATCACCTGTAAGGCACACACAGTGCTAAAGAACAACTGAACTCATTAAAATTCAACATATCGTCATATTACAAATTGAAAGATAAACATCCATGTAATTGTAATAACACAATAAACAAGTTAACATCATTAACCTCTGATTTAAGATATATAAATGTTTGAATGGAAATAGATTGAGCAGGGCAAGAGAATAAAAAACAGAACCAACCCACCTTGCGGAGGTTGTCGGCCTCCTGCGTCCTTGCATCCAGCTTCATCTCCCGCTCCTGGGCCTGGGCCAGGGCCTCCGTGCGCTCCTTGAGGGCGTTGTCTCGCTCCAGGGTCACCTTCTCCACGCTGGCCTTTGCCTCCTCCGATGTCTTGATGGCCTGGATGATCAATATGAGGATATTCAGTTACAATCCATAATCTATATAGTCATTAATTCAGAAATATAAATGCATTTTTTCCCATCAATGTCTTTTAAACAAAAAAACAATCATCACAATTTGTACTTGACAAGAAACAAGAACAGCATAATAAGTTCCTGCCTTTCTCAATTAATATGAAATACTTTGTAAAACAAATATTCCTTATCCAAATGTCTACTTGACACGGTATACAAATGTTATTTAATATTAAAAGATATTTAAATTTGTAACACAAATTATAATAAATACTTTTTCACTTGGTTACCTTTCAGACAAGACTTGTTTCATTTAAGAAACAGTATGTCTGATTGAATGTTTTTAAACATGTTAATACATACTTTTTACTTTGAAAAAGTATGTAATAATAAACAGAAAGGGAGTAAAAAGTGTATTGTTAGTAACCAGTTAGCATTGAAATGAGAGAAATACATAATCATAATGAAGTATAAAAGGTTACAATAATTTTGTCGCGGTACCCGTTATAATTTTATCATTTGTTAATGTCCCATTGATTGAATGAATTATTTGCTGCCTAGTAAAAACCCTTTCAAAGTGCTATAATAGTTTTCTGAAAAAAAAATTTACATGAGATATTATTGGCATGCATGTGATATTAAGCGCAAAATAATATTTATATATAAAGGCTTCACTTCAACAATACTCAACTCTCTGAACTTAAAAAAAGGGAATTTTCAAATACATTGATTACAAATACAAACATTCCAAAATATGTACCGTAATCATAGCCAAATATGTACATTGAATAAAAAAATTAAAATGAGGACAAAATAGGGCTTTGAATTTACTGGGACTGGGACAGATTGGGGGGCTTGGATTTTGGGAGGGACTCCTGAATCAAGACAGTTTAGTGAGAATCACTGTGTCATGAAAGAGAGGGAAAAAGGAGAAACAATTGAGAACATTTTGTAATTTAACAAATATAAGGAGAGAAAAAAGACATGTACACGAATACATAAAGAAATGATATGAACAGTTTGTGAACACAAGAAAGAGATATCACACAGAATGATACAAACACAAATACATTTACACATTTCCAAGAAAAGGTTCATGAAATCTAATTGTAGAAGGAGGGAGAAAAGGGAGAAACATATTAGATATCTTTGCATAATGAGAAGACATTCTTAAAGTTGTTATGGAGAGGAAAGTCTAATACTATTATGATGCATCTACTCGAGATCTATTTTCAGCAATTATTAGATAGTCCAATTTCTCAAAACACACATATACATACAAACACATATATATACATGTACACACACACACACGCAAGTACACAAACACTGACATACATTTACAAATATTACTTTCTACAAAGCAAACGCCAGATTATGTAAGATATGACCTATGACCTGGGCAAGTGACCTTTGATCATAGACATACTATAGCTAGATGTTCTCCTAATGCATCTAATGACCAAGTTTGGTTGCAAACCCTGTCAACACAAAACATTCAAAGACACTCAAATATCAACAAACGTCTTGCCCAAACAGACACTAATCACATACATGTAACAAAGTGGGCCTACCATAAAGAAAGACCAGGACTTACTTCTAGCTTGGCCTGTGTCTCTCGGTCCAGCTGTTCCTGGACCTGGCGCTGTTTGAGATCTGCCTCGTCCTGTCTCAGACCCAGCTCGGAGTTGTCCGAGACCAGGCGCTGCTTCTCGGCCAGGGCCTGGTCTCGTTCCTCTCGCAGTCGGTCCCTCTCCTGACTGGCGTTCTGGAGATTACTCTCAAGCGTCGACTTTTCAGTCTATCAGAGAAAAGAAAAATCAAAATATACCTTTGGAAATTTTCTCTAAGATCCCATGAAAAGAATCGTTATCATAAACTTGGAAACTATCGCTTACAAGTTCTCCTTTCTTCATTAGATTTACAGTTCGGAGTTGTCAGAGACCAGGTGCTGCGTCTCAGCCAGGGCCTGGTCCCTCTCCTAACTAGCATTCTGGATATTACTCTCAAGAGTTGATTTTTCAGTCTATCAGTTAAAAACAAATCCCACATTCCCTTAGGTTTGTGGTTTTGACAGGTACACAAAACGGTAATTAGAGCAATCATTTAATATTTGACTGTTCTTACAAAATACTCGGACTAGGATCTACAGAGAATGCATGTTATACCAAAATAAGTTGTCTTGACAAGATTAAGATTTTCCTGAGCAGCCGAGATCAAAAACTCTGACCCACCTTCAATCATATTTTTCCACATTGTCAAGTGGATAAGCAGTTTTGAGGGCATTTTTTTCTACGTCCTCACATATAACTAAGTAAAAACAAATATATTTTACACACCTCCTGTATCTTGAGTTTCTCCTGGACGTCATTGAATTGACCTTCCAGATCCTTGACCGAGGCATCCAACTTCTTTCTCTCCTCCTCCACGGTATCCTTCTCCTTCTTCACTCTCTCAACCTCCTCCCCCAGGCGCCCCTTGATCGCGTCCGTCTCTTGCTGCAGCACCTCGCGTGCATTACTGGCCTCTGACCGACTCGCTTCCAACTCCTCTTGCTGCGGTGGAGGTTGGCGGGTATGATGATGATGTATAAGGTGGGATGTTCCATTTTTTTTGGTGAGGGGTGGGAAGGGTATTGGAATGGATGGAGTAGGGGAGGGGGTAAACAGGATTATGGATCACAGGAAAAGGGGGGCAGTAGGAGGTCAAGAAGGGGGGGGGGGGGCGTAAGGGGTTAGATAGGATGAGGGATGGGGGTACAGGAAAGGAAAGGTTTTGGATACGACAGGGCACATGGAGCAGGATAAAACTTAAAAGAATCATTCTTGGACAAACAATAAAGGAACTGAAATAAAAAAGGAAAGCCTACTTTTTTTTCACAGAAATAATAGAGAAGCCTTACAATTTTTATTTTTTATTTTTTTGTAACAAAAAGGGGTTGTTGGCGAATACTTGATATAATTTTGGTGAATACATTTGGGCTGACATGAATAAAAAGCAATTTTTTCTTGTGAATGTGATGAATACAAAGATACAATAGTGTGGATGGCAGTGATATATAGGCACAAGGTGATGGAGTGAGTGCGTGTGGGTTAACAAAATGACAAATCAAAACCATATAACAGAAATAATATCCCTTTTATACTGTACTACAAGAGTAAGACACACACATACAGGTTTGTGTGAAATGACAACACAAACATACCTGAAACACAGACACAAACATACACACAAAAAAAGATGTGAATCACTCACAAACAGTCAGTGAAAGAACATCCGGTGGGTTAGCAGTGCAGTGCGCAAATGAAAATAAACCAATAAAACTATTAAGATCAACTAAAATTGCAAAAGAAATACACATATAATTATAAGATGAACTACAGGAGCTAAAGGCAACTTAAAAGTGATAAACAATATAAACTTAATTTATAAAAATAAACTCTGTAACAAAAAAAAAAACATATAAAAAAAGGAATGTGCACTAGAAAGTTGGGATGGGGTTATTTGACCTATAGATGGATAAAAAGAGAAAATAAAAGAAATCTGTGACTGTTTTGATCATTAAATTCAAACAAAGTTTTGCATCATGTTTTGCTGAACTTTAAGCGGTTTCCATTGTTTGATTCATGATACTGACTATCTACCTAAAATATGATACCAATGATACTTGAAGCTTGCATTTTTCAACAAAAGCTGAATGACTAGCATACTATGAGTTGCCTCTGTATATTTTTTCTTTCAAATATACATATATAACAAGATGCAAAATGAAATGGGGAGTGGTTTTTTGAAAAAATTAAAGATACTAGGAAGCAGAAGGAAGGTTCATATTCTAGAAGTTCATAATTTGCTGATAATTTACATTAAGATGCTCCTTTAATAGTATATTTAGTTGGAAAAGATCTAGCTCTTGATCAAAATCATTTTATGGGAATCTAAATTCATTATGAACTAAACTTAATTTTCAATTCGTATTTGTTTGTTTCTATGTAAGGTCTTAAATATTAATTAAAAATACCCTTAAATATATTATTCTTAGTGCAGTACTGCCTGATTTAAATGATAGTTTCACGATCAAAATGTGGCAATTAGCAATTAGTATTTTGATGCACGTTATATACACATTACCATTAGAAAACAATTATATTAATATTAAATATTAACAATAATAGTATAACATTCTGTTATCAACACTTGAAAGGAATAAATGCATATTAAATGATGATGCAGTGAGAAGGATTATCAAAAAGGCTTAGGTCATGCATAATATAGTACTTGAAGTTCACACATTTCTTGGAGTTACTTTTTAGTTTGAAACGCTATCAAGATTTACATCTTAAATGCTTAAATTGCTTTCTAGAGCTTCAGTGTTTTCTCTTATTTGTTAAACTTATGCCGTAAAAAAATCCTCATATTTTGATAGAAAGTTAATGTAAAAACTAATTTGTAAGTCTCAATTTGTAAGTAGGCTTATTATCTTGTATTTCAGTCTTTCTCTAATAAAAATGGAAGCGTGATAATAAAAAAAAAGTAAAGCAAAAACTAGTCTACACTAAGATGTTAAAAGAAACTAGCAAAAAAGATACAATACAACACTACTTTATCAGTCTACCTCTAATGGGGGAAAATGTAAGCAAAGAATGAGAGAATTAATCAAACTAGTTGTGTATGTCTGTCTACCTCTAAATACAAAAAGAGTTGTACAAAAAAATAATCAAGGTAGGGGGTTCAACTCAAAGCACAGCATGAAGGCTGATTATGTGTGTTCACATGTATACAAAACAAGAACATTGTACAGTGTGAACAAGAACAGTGTGAATGGGAATGTAACAGTGTGAACGGTAAATGAGTGTGAACGGATAACGGGGACACAACAAACGTAAACAAGTAAGTACGATCCCCACTACCACAACAAAATACACAAGATGTATTTAGCCTGGCTACCATCCTGATAGATTAGTTTATTTTGACTGATGCATGTTTACAGTATAACTTTATTATGTAATTCAAAGCATTGTTTTGCCTTTTGGAAAGCTCAAAAAGAGCCACGAGCATCAAAGGACGGAATGTCTTATGTTAGTAGCCACATTACTAAACGACTTTAAAACAACAAGAATGTATTGCTTCCCTTTCATGATTTTCAAAATATATATCCACATAGTTTAAGTTAATTTATTTTTATGTCACACAAACATGATTTAGAGGTGACTACTCAAAATATAACACTCTTTCATATTAGATTACATAATTTACAGAGTCAATTAATAACTAATAAATTGATGAGTTACTAATTAATGAATATTAAATGAATAAATGTATACATTAAGAAATAAATGAAAGAATTAAATATTAAATTAGAAATTAAGAATTTAGTATATCCTCCTACATAATGAGGTAATTAATCAGTCTGGAGGCCAGCTAAGGTTTAAACAGTCTAACCATGATGCACACAGACAAATAGTTTGATGGTTTAGAGACATAAACCCTAGTATATGCCACTAAATGCAAGACAAAAACAGGTGGATGGTATAACAATGAGGCAACAGTTTTCAAAGTGCATTAACCATAATGCATGATGAAGTATGTGGATGATAGAGGGATGAGGCTACAGTTTGGAGTGTAGGCATGATGCATTTTGTTATGTATAGATGTATAACATAGTACGGTCTGTTCAGCAGCAGAATGGAGTTATTACTCCACAGACAGGATTACGTATATCCATTCACAGCTTTAACCTGTTCAAGACTGGAGAATGCATACTATGCCAAAATTAAACATAGACCACAGCCCGAGTATTTTTCGGGCTCAGTCCTGAATGTGTTTGCAAAGTGCAACCATATTATTGTTGGTGAAAACAACAAAAATGTGAGATCTATCTAAACTTTTGTAGATTGATATAAAAAGTACCTTTCTGCAGCAACACACTTAGTATCTATAGGCTGTGTACCTTTTTGCAGCTTAAAAGAATAATGGTGACATAACAGTTTGTGAAGTGTGCAAGCATGTGCAGTAGATAACTGTCATTAATGCCCTTCTGCAGCTGAACAGGTGGTATAATACTGAAGTAATAGTTTAAATGTTATATCATGATGTTTCTGTTGAGCAGCAGAAAGACATAAACTTTTCTGCCTTTCTGCTGTTCAACAAAAAGTGTAATGGTGGGGTTAATGATGAGTTTACAGGCAATCATGGACCAATGCAAGATGATGATAATTTATTTCATTTCATTCCTAAAAAAACATTTTCTTTGCCCTTTTTTCAAGTCAATATAAAAACATTTAAATGGGTTTCATGGAATATTTACATAAAATCTTTTTAGTTCTCATGTTAACAATGAATATTATAACATGGTATGTAATTTCCAACACTCCATCATTCAATGAAAGATATATCTCATATAAAATCTTTATGTAGCAAGAAAAAATAATTCTTTGCACTTTTCACACGATACAAGTGAAATATAAATATATGTGGATAAGTATGCTTTTCTAGAACCCAATGTGCTAACAATGAAATTACATTTAAGAGAAATTAATAGGCATTTCATTTTGATTTACAAACCCTTGCTTTTATCAAACTTGTTTCAGTTCATTCAAAGGGTTTGAACATTTGACTGTGGTGTTGTTAAGTGTGCAGTGATGCGTACAGATCAATGTGCCATGCAACCCCTTTTTGTTAAGCTTGCATGCAATGTTGTATTTAAGCTATTCAAATGTAAGTAATAAATAAGGCAATATATACATTTATTTAACATAAAACATTACATCATATATAAATTATATTCTCACAGCAGATTACTATGTTATATATGCATGAAGGACTTTTTGATATTTAAATATGCAATAAGATAAAACCAAAACTTTTTCATGCAAAATTTTGGCAGTAAATTGAAATTAAAAATAATAATGCTTCAATAATGTTTTCAAATCATATGAATCAAACAGCTGCTGAAATACTGAAATACAGAATTTTTGCTTCCAAAAGTTTGAGCTCACAAATTGGACAGTAAAAGACACAATTTTTTTGTTTTCAAACAGCCAATATGTATAAACTGAAATGTGTAAATATTTGCATGAATTTGTTAACCACTATTAAAGCTCAAAATTTCTTTTAGATAGAAATATCCCTATATTTATGTTCATCATATCTAACAAAAGAGAGAGAGAAGGGGAAAAAGACTTATCAAAGATTATTCATTCATTAAGATTGTTTATTCCTAGCTGAACGGTGCACAAACTATGCAAATGACCTCAGTGCATATAATGAACAAAAGATACAGGAGCAAAATAAACAGCACTCCACAACTGTAGCCGTTACATGTAGTCTCAATAATATATAATTGCTTTTAGCCTAAGAGACATCATCAGAGATGGTTCGATTTGGGTACAGCCTTTAAATTATTGATGTTACAAGTCAAACCCAGCAGATATTCTTTACAAGACCATCTACAGTTCAGTTACACAGCTTGGGGGAGGTGAAAATGACTGCCCTCTCTATGTGAATTCTCACCCCCCCCCCCCCAGCTTCTCATGTATAATATAAATAAAGAATACACATCACTATTTATTTATTTATTTATTCATTAATTTTCTTCTTTTTTTGGGGGGGGGGGGGGGGGGCATAAGGCTGCCCTCTCCCTACCACTCATCTGGCCAGGTTTAGACAGTTGATTTGTTTTGTCCTTTCGTTTTGTTCATTTTACTCACTGTGTCATGACTAACCTCGCCATCCACTTACCAATTTGCGCATTTGTTGTTGGAGTTTCTGGAGTTCTTGTTCATGTTTCTGCGTTTGTTGACGCACTTCTTCCTCAGACTCTTGCTGAGTCTGTCTGAGGTCGTCACGGAGACGCGATGTCAACTGGTTGGCCTCTGAGAGACCAGCTTGTAATTCTTCTATCCTCCTGTAGCAAAATCAAACAAATGAGAAGATTTATTTTCTTCTCTATAATCAGATGCACATAATTGAATTTTCCATAATTTATACTGACATTCAAACACAAAATAAACAAACCAATATAAATATTTAATAATGATACATAACTAGTAATACCAAAATGGGAAAAAACATACAAAAGATGAGCTTTCATAAGTGGCATAAAGCTTCGGTATGTGAAAGTCCATAAATTATACAACTACAGAAAGAACATACAGAAGTTATAAAATTAGGGACATCGTGCTTATAAAAGATGAAATGATGCAATGATGAGTGATCATGAATTAAAGCATCTTTTGTCATTCTACTGTTGACGTTGTTCAAGTCTGTTTAATTTGACTGCATTGATTACCTGTCTTTTGTTCTGATTTGCTCATTCATCATGACCAGCTGCTCCGAGCTGTTGCCTGAATTCTTCATCAACTCTGCAATGTCATTCTCCTGCAAAACAAAAAGACAACATAACAAATTAAATAAATTTAAACAAATTATTCAAGTTCCAATCAGGTGTCTGTCCCCTCTAAAAGGAGTTACCGTACTTAAAAAGCCAAATTTAAAAAGAAAGAAATTAAATGAGCTTGATTTTTATTTCAATTGATAGCCAAATGTATTTATTGCTAAATAAAAAGTCTAAGACAACATGTACTTGACCAAAATGATGATAAATGGCTTATACTATCATACCTTTTAAGTTCATTCAATGCACCTTAGCAAAACAGTCACTGTACCTCATTCAGTCCTCTTATTTAACAAGAAAATTAATTGTCAAGATTTCTTTAACATAATTGGTAGGGATTAATATACTACTTGAACTATATGTTCCATTCAAACATGTGCAGGTTACATAACACTGTTTTTCTCTTCACGGGACTTTGGTGGCCACTATAGAAAAGTTGGCTGTTATATACAGGTGGTTGCTAAAAACAGGTTTAACTGCAATTGTAATTGAAACATTCTGGCTCCCAGGTTCTTACCAACTTCTTCTTGTCTTCAACCAGTTGATTACACCTTTCTTCACTTGCTTGGAACTTTCTCTCGAAATCTTGAGAAGAAAAAAATGGAGAGGAAAAAATAAGAAAATGAGTGTTAATAAAACAGTGAACATTTTTCTCCTTCTAAATAAAGGATTCTTTCCCATTGAGAATCATCTGGTGTCAGAAGAAGAGATACAACATTTGTTTTTTCTTTCATTTGGACCCATTTAATCTAAATGTGGACTAATTTTGTAATGAGTTTCATTTGTTTCATCTTAACTTAATCCGGATAGTTCAATTGTCATCTAAATCTGTTAAGGATAAACAAATTTAAATAACTGTAATTTGTTTCCACAATTCAAACAAATCTGTCAAAGGATTAAAATCCAAGCATACAATTTAATTGATCATTACATTTTGGAATAAAATAAAGAACAATGAGGTAATGATAATAAAACTGGTGTTATTGGTATCTTAATGTTCTCTTTCATCCAGCTCTTTTCGACAATTCAATACATTAATGTGATTCACAGACAATGCTCCTTCTTACCTGATAAGGCATTTTTCAGTCCCTGGACGTCAAAGGCTAGCTTGGTGCGTGCAGACTCTTCTTCTACTAGTTTCTTGGTGATTTCTGGCATGCAATGGAAATGGAATCATTCTTCTCATGAAATACACGAATTGATATTAAGAGCAGGGATCAAATCATCATCCATCAATTAGTCAATGAATAGTTGCAGTCAAAAGATTGCATTCTCAAAACACGATGGACCAAGTTTGTGCAAGTAGGTTAAACTTAACCTTAGATATTTCAAAGTAACAATGACAGAATTAGACAATCTTGTATTATCAAGCTTCATCCAAAATCAAACCTATAATTAATGGGGTGAAACATTCAAAATTAGACAGCACACAGTTAACTACTAATATGTTATTTTGGGGCCAGTAGATGCATCGTTTATTTCAGGCCATCAAATCTAATGAGGACATGACTTTACTGGCCTGATCAAGCAACTATTAAAAAAGGTGAGTATGGAGAACTACCATAGACATAATGTACAAAAAGCTGCCATAATTTGTGCGAGAAAAGAATTGATATGAATTTAAAAGAAATGAAAGATGAACAAAAATCTAGCTTGAAGCCAATGTAATTTGGAGTAGTTGAAGATGAATTTTGTTCAGAAAGAAATTATATCAAAATCTTAATATTGCATAGCAAAGTTGCAAATAACAGCAAAACATCCTTAGAATGATAAGATCTTGTAATAACCCAATGATAAGGTCTAACAGCACACACTCATTTCAATAATGCCAAAATGTTTCCCACAATGGCTTAGGCAAGTGCTATGAATTCATAATTCAATAAAGATACACACAAAACCAAACTAAAATTGCAAGTCAGAAATTGTGAAAATAACCAAGTAAAACCTTTCCAATTGCTGTCCATTTATAATGATTGTAACTACTTTGTGAACACCCAATTAACATGGAGCACTACACTTGTTGCCGTGGTAGTTACAAACATTTGACTTTGACAACTGTTGGAAAGGTTTTATGAAACATGGCAAGGAACTACCACACCTAATGATAAGATATCAAATCTAACTTAAGCTCACCTGACAATTCACTTTCTTTCTCTTCTTTTGCATCAACCTCTGTTCTGAGGTCACTTCCCTGTAAGAAACAAAGAAGAATATAGTGTCATTTCTAGAATGGTTATAGAGCAAACTGTTATGAGAGAAAATTATTCAACATGTATATTATACTGAAAAATAATATAATAATACAACAAAACACCTTTGTTTTTCTTGTTTCTGTCACGTTTGTTCAGAGATCATTTCATGGCATTGATCTGCATCGAACCAATGTCCCCATGATTGGAAGTAAAGTACATGTACCTGCCACAACACCCCCATATTCATGGTATCAAATACCCAGTAGTATTTTAAAAGACTCCAAGTTTTAAAACTGTTAATTCAATTGGTATCTTGACTCATCATTTGCTCCAACATTCTTCTACACCTCCTCCTTGCTACTCCCGGAGGCTTCTATCCTCCTATATCAATGAGATAATAAACCCTACCAGGAGACCCACCAGTTGCTCCACCTTCTTCTCCTCCACCTCCTCCTTGGTCCTCCTGGAGGCTTTTTGTTCTAGCTCCCCTTTCCCAATGAGATAATTACATCTACCAGGAGACTCACCAATTGTTCCACCTTCTTATCCATCTCCTCCTTGCTCCTCCTGGAGGCTTCTAGCTCCACCTCCAGCTCCCCGACTCTCCTGCTGAGCCCCTCTGCCTGTGCGGCAGACTGCTCCCCCTCCTTGCTCCTGGTCTCCAGGTCGGCCAGTCGGCTCTTGGTCTCCCCCAGCTCCTTCTGGACTTCATCAAGCTGCTCCGTGTAGGTGGAGGCCTCCATCTCCAGCTCCGCAATCTTGAACTCCTTCTCCTCATTTTGGGACTGTTAAAAAGTAAAATAAAGTTAATTCCTTCAATGTTGATCACAATGTTACCACTAAATATGGCTTTTGGCATATGATCCTTAAAAAAATGTTCTGATAATTAAAAATTGCAGAAGTGCTTACAGTACCCATCTAATTGACAGCGGGAAATGACAGCTTAAAAACAGGGATGGGCCTTGCATTCAAATATGCTGTTCCGTAGTAGCAATAAGAGCTCTTAACATCCCTCCGCCCGTATGGCCACTGGACTACGGGACCGTTCTTAATATTGACATCGCACTGCTTACTTACCTTAAAGTCCAAGATTTCTGTCTCCAGGCTGGAAGCCTTCTGGGTTTGCTTCTCAAGTCGCTTCTGAAGATCATTCACCTTCTGCGATTCACTGGCATGCTCCTCCTGCACAAGAACAAAACATTAATATTATGAAGTGATATTTTTGTTATAAATTACGTTAGAATAGCCTTTTCTCCCATATTTTAATAACTTTAGTGGCATTCAGACTTTCCTTCTCCAGTCGTGTCTGAAACCCTTTCACTTTCTGCGATTCACCGGCACGCTCTTCCTACAAGAAGTTTTTGTACAAGTAAAGTTGAACTTCTTGGTGTAATTCTTGGTGAACTTCGGGATCCCTGAGCGCCAGGATGAGGTCACAGACCAGGCAGTCATTCATCTTGTGAATGATTCGCTTGGTGTTTGTCTCGAAAAGCATGACATCGAGAGAAGTCATCGCCTGAGAGTCCTGAAACATCCAGGAAAGGCCAATTCACCTGCGCCAATTATTGTCAAATTCCAGTCGTACAGGAAGAGGAGTGAAGTTCTGGCCAGCAGACGAAAGCTTGCCGGTACACGAAAGTCGATACAAGAGGACTTGACAAAAGAAAACGCGAGGCTGCTGAAGGCGACCCGGGACAATAAAGAGGTCAAGGCTGCGTGGACCAGGGATGGGCGAGTTATTGCCCTTGTCCCTGCCACAAACGGCAAAGAACTAAAAAAGTCGATCAACTCTCTCGAAGACTTGAACAATTAACAGTGAACTTACTAGTTACTACATTGTCTTGCCATGGTCAGATAACCATGTCTGGTTTTAAGTGTGCTATTTATGTACAGTTTGTACTTTGTTGACATGCTTTGTTTTTTGTATCTTGTATCTTATATACTTTATGTTTTTTTCATTATGCTTAATGTTACAATTTTCCTTGTTTTTCATTGCCCTTCTTTTCATTCCCTCTTTCTGAGTCTATCCCAGTTTCCTTTTCCCGTTTCCCCTGAATTGCTGAATATGAGTTTCTTTCACCGTATGCAGTTTTTTGTCACGTTTTCTCCTTTCTTGCATGTTTGTCTGTATTGCCAGCCACCTACTATACTATACTCTCATGTAATGTTGCACATTCAGTATCAATATGGCTCAAATGGATAATGAAATTTGTAGATTTTATGAAGACAATATGAGCAATTTATGTGACGGTTATGATATCCCTAATGTTAATTGTAATTATCATACAGAAGATCAATTTTTTGAAACAGCATCTGAATATAATCATGCGAACAGTGGCTTAACTCTTCTTCATATAAATATGCGTAGTGTTTGTAAGAATTTTGACAAAATGTTAAGATTCATTGATAATATCAATCTAGGACGTGTAATACTTGGTGTCACTGAGACATGGTTTACAAGTGAAGCCGATAGGAGCCTTTTTTCTATTTCTGGTTTTAATCTTGTGAACAACAATAGACAAAGTAGACGTGGAGGAGGTGTTGCTTTGTATATTCCTTCCCAAGTAGAATACCAGATACATCACGATCTTGATATAATGTCAGATCATATAGAAACTATCTTTGTTGAGATTGATAACCCTGGTCAAAAGAATCATTTTATAGGAGTTGTATATAGGCCCCCAAATGGTAACTTTAATGATTTTGTAAATGAAATTCAGTCAATTTTAGACAATCCACTTTTAGTTGGAAAGTCACTATATCTTATGGGAGACTTTAATTTGAATTTATTACTTTGTAATAACGATAATCGAATTGATGTTTTTTTAAACATGTTAATGTCTTTCTCATTATTGCCCCTAATCACTAAGCCAACAAGAATAACAGAAGTTTCCAGTACTTTAATTGACAATATTTTTTGTAATGTACAACCATATCCACCCTCTGGAATCATAGTATCTGACATGTCTGATCATTTTCCTGTATACTGTATGTTGTCTTCGGTGAAATTGAATCGTGAGCCTAGAGGCGGCACGTCTGTCCGTAAAGGTACTCCTGAAAATATTGCCAAATTGAGAGAGGCATTAATTGCAACTGATTGGAATGATGTTCTTTCAGACCAAAATGTTGAAAGTGCTTTTGATAATTTCTTTAATAAATTTATGTTGCTGTATGGTGAGAATGTTCCTCTGGTTGAATATAAAAAGAAGAATTATAATAAAGTTCCTCGTATGCCATGGATAACTAAATCAATATTAAGGTCAATTACTAAGAAAAATAAGTTGTATTATCAATATAAAAGGAGAAGCTCTGATTTTTTGTGGAGAAAGTATTCTAATTATAGAAATACTCTTACTTATGTATTGCGTGTTGCTAAGAAAAAATATTACTCTGCTCAATTTCAAATGACATTCAATAATATTAAGAATACATGGAAAGTAATTAGAAGTTTTTTTAAACCATCAGTTAAAACTACAAATATTAAATGTATAAATGTGAATGGTTGTTCCGTAGAAGATAGACAAATTATTGTGGACAATTTTAATGATTATTTTTGTAATGTCGGGTTGAAACTTCAGGACTCTATTCCTAGATGTCAGAAAAGCTTTATTGAGTTTATGCAAGAACCCAATATAGATAGCCTATTTTTAATGCCCACAAATGAAATAGAATTGTTTAAACTTGTGAGCTCGCTTAAAAGTAATAAGAGTCCTGGCTTTGATGGCATAAAAAATGAATTAATTAAGGATATTATACATGGAATTGTGATACCACTTGTTCATATTTTTAATTTATCTTTCTTATCTGGTATTGTACCAGGACAAATGAAAATTGCTAAGGTAGTGCCAATATTCAAAAAGGGTGATCCTCAAACATTAAGTAATTATAGACCCATTTCATTATTGACATCCTTTTCAAAGCTTTTAGAAAAGCTTATATATGATAGAACAGTGATATTTTTAAATAAGACTAAAATATTTTCAAAATTCCAGTTTGGCTTTCGTGAAAAGCACACCACTATACATGCAATTTTACACTTTGTTGATAAAGTAGCTCAAGCACTAGATGATCACCTTCATACAATTGGTATTTTTTTGGATTTCTCTAAGGCGTTTGATACGGTTGATCATGAAATTTTAATAAGTAAATTGTCATATTATGGAGTGAGGGGCATCGCTCTTAGCTGGTTCAGGAGCTATTTAACAGGCAGAAAACAATATGTATCATTAAATGGAATTGACTCAAGTCATCAAACTATATTTTGTGGGGTCCCTCAGGGGTCCCTTCTTGGCCCCCTTCTGTTTATATTATATATTAACTAGCTGTACCCGCGGAAATCCGCGGGTTTTTTTGTGAGAGAAAGGCGATGATGATATAGCGATACTTTAAAACTTTATTATTCCCAAAGTCATCACATAAAGGTAGTATTGGTATTGGTATTCCCCGAAGTGCCCCTGATAATTGTTTGTAAGATACGGAAGAACTAACTGTCAAATTTGAAAGAACAAACAATTTTAATGACAGAATAAACTTTATTTGATCAAAATCGGTTCAGAAACGGATGAAATATCCAGACCATAACAATATTTGTATTACAAAATTCTTCACTGGGGGAAGGTTGTTGATGATAATCTCTATTGAATCATTATTTTAACAAAACTTTAAATGCACACTTTTGTATGAAAATGGTCAAAACCAATCACTCTTTTAGAGAGCGCCCTCTTGAGTTGCAACGACTTTTTATGAATGATAACAGAGGATTTACTTAGTCCTTTGTAATTGTGTATACTTTTCGAGCATGGTGAAGTTTTAACTATTATTTTGTACCGTAATGGTCCAGGTTTTGATTACTAAAGTTAAGTTTAACCAATACTCAACTATCCCTTTAAATAGTATAGGACAAAATAAACACGGGCGACTCAATCCCGCCCCACAACACGTCGGGGCCCCGTCCAACGATGTCATCCGGTCAATGTATTACATTAGATACAGTTCACTATATAATATGCTCGTGTACTTGCTAATAAAGTAGCTTTGTCGCTCCACCCCACCCCCCCCCCCCCCCCTCCCTCGACCACAATTGCCTGCATGACACATAACCCCGTGTCCCCTAAGCTTTTCATATCCAAACTAAATTCTTCGGCGTATATATATTTTGTCATATTCTTGTCAAACCCGATGATGAATGTTCTTTGAAGGGAATAGTAGCCGTCTATATGCCTACATGTATTGCATAATAAATGAGCAGATACCTCCCACATCCATTCTACCCCCCCCCCCCCCCCCCCCCCCCGGGCCCCCAGACGTCTTCTCTGGTATAATACAAATGTAGTAGCTTCCACTGATTCACGACTGGCATAATACAATAATCTTACCGCAAGTTGGCGAGGTTGTATAATCGTGTATGGAGCGAATGAGCAAAAGAGTGACCATTGTCGATGGTCAGTGAGCTATGCAAACAAACTCCGCTACGGCGGGGTGATTAAGAAGACTCCGTGGCTTAATACAATGCACAGCCTTCTACCTGAGTGTTATCGAGCGCAGCTAAATTGAAGCTGTCGTCATTTTATCGTTACTGCCTTTGCAGAAACGATGCCAAACGGGAATAGCGATCATTACCATACCATCCGCCTAATATAAAAATTGATATTTTTTAAAACCTGGGTAGTTTTGCAACGTGTAAAATTCAGAAGGCTTTCTCAATATAATACTCGTTTTATCGACTCTGTTTTATATTCGTCGAACAAAGTTGCGGCGATAAATCGTTAGTCAGTGCTCGGCGCCTTAACTTTAGCAACCGGCATTGCTGACTTTCCCTTTTCTTCGATCTGGAGGACGACCACGGGGCGGGGGCGACTCGGGAATACCTTATTGTCCTCCGCAAAACGTATATCCTTCGATCCCGACGGTCGGGGAGTCGCCGAATTCTCGGGGTGAGGATATCTCGAGTGGGACACATTTGGGGGGTTGAAGCTTACCGTATTAATATAATAGATGATTTTTATCTTTCATCTGATATACTATCTTTCATATTTTTTGCAGATGATTCAAGTGTATTTTTTTCTCATAAAAACCCTAAAGTTTTATTAGATACAGTTAATATTGAATTAAAGAAAGTTATTTTGTGGATTCATGCAAATAAGTTGTCCTTGAACCTTCAAAAGACAAACTATATGTTTTTTAGTAACTCCCTAAAGGATGTACCTGGAAATGTACTTTTTGATGATGGTAATGTTGTGAGAGTAACTTCCACCAAGTTTCTTGGGCTACATATTGATGAGAAGCTGTCTTGGGCATCTCATTGTACTAATATTTGTAAAGTTGTGTCTAGAAATACTGGTGTAATTTATAAATTAAGTTCTTTTGTCCCACAAGAAATCTTGCTTATTTTGTATTCTACTTTAATTTTGCCTTATCTCAATTATGGAGTGCTGGCATGGGGGAAGTCATTGAAAACACAATTAGATAAGATTTTTGTTGCCCAAAAAAGGGTGGTTAGAGTTGTTTTTAATGCGAGTTATCGTGCTCATACTAATGTTTTGTTCTACAGTAATAAGTTATTGAAGGTTGAAGACATTTACTTTATACAGTTAGGCGCAATTATGTATGGTTTTGAAAATGGTACTCTCCCAAATGCGTTAGTACAAATATTTCGAAAGAACAATCAAATTCATAGCTATAATACAAGGCAGGCAACTGCACTTCATATTCCACGTGTAAGAACTGCTTTTGCTCTGAAGACGCTGGCTTGTACTGGTCCCAAGTTTTGGAACTCACTTCCTATCGATGTAACTAGATCTGTCAGTGTCTTTGTTTTTAAACGCAAATTGAAATTACATTTATTGAGTAACTATGTCGAGAATTAACGTAAAAATTATATCACCAGAAATGATATTAAGTAATAATTTATTAATTGTTATTGATAACGTGCATTATCTTTTTGTTCTTGTTATGTTTGTTTATTCAATATAAATGTCAGCATTTCACATTCTCTCTCTCTCCCCCCCCCCCCTCCTCTTTTCTATTTTTCTTTTTCTTAACACCAAATACCATTTCCCCCTATATACATATAACTTTCTTCTTTCTCTGTTTTTTCTCTGTTTGTTTTTTTTTCTCGTTCCAGTTTGCTATTTTCCTCTCCATCCTTTTGTATATATTTTCATCCTCTCCTTTTCAAATTTCAAGCTATCCCCTTTGTAAATATTTCCCCCATATTTAATCATTTGTAGTTTTGATAACTTTGAAACATTTTAAAAAGTGAAACATTGATGTATTATGTTATATGGGGACCTTGCTCTTACAAGCCCAGCTTCTCTAAGGTCTCCACTTTCTTTCATTTGGATTGTATATCGACTTAATATTGCACTTAAATTGTTTTTCTTATGCTGTTTTGTTCTATTATTAGATGTAAAAATGTTGTGAAAGAAAGAAATAAAATGAACCTTGAACCTTGAACCTTGTAATTATGAATTCAAAACAGCTTTTCTCCACTACCATCATTCCATATCATTAGGCTAGAAGCTTTCTTCTGCGTTTCCTTCTCCGATCTTGTTTGAAGATCTTTCACCTGTGATTCATCAACATGCTCTTCCTATACAAAAACAAAACACTTAAATGACTCATATTTAAAGAGTTCTTTTTTTCTTTTAAAGCTTAAAGTAAAATATAATTTATTCCCATATATCTAAGCTAGAAGCTTTCTGTGTGCTTACTTCTCCAATCTTGTTTCAAGATATTTCACCTTCTGTGACTAGGATGAAGATTTCAATATTTAATCAGGCCTTTCAAAATTGCCCAGACATTGTGACAACATAGATTTGAGTAATGTGTTGTTGTTGTTTTTTCAGTACAATAGTCATGTTCTTTTAATTTTATAAAGGAGCATCATATTGAATTAGGAAAAAATTAAAACATGTCACCACCTATTAAAGTTCTTTTCAATATTTGCAAGTGCAAACTACTAAGTACATTATATATATGTATAGTGTATAACATGCAAACAATTTTGTTACTTTAGGGCAATTCCAAGCAAACGCCGTGACGGTCAGAGGGTGTTTCTCACAATGAAAGTGCAAATAACTCATAAAATCTAAATATCTAGAACCAACTTTTGATATGCATCTGTAACCACTATCCTACCAATAATTTACAATAGGCAAGAAAACCAAAATTCCCAATAAATTATTAATTATGAATATCAATATCTGCCGTAACACCGTGACGGCAAAAAGACATGGGTTTCTTACATGCTAAGAAACTAAGTAAACTCTGTGAACTACAGGAACATTTTGCACTTTTGTCATATTGATTCTTTGTATTAGACATAAAGCTAGAACATCCAAATAAAAATGTAGAAAAAATCCAATGCTCATAGTAAATATGATATCATAAATGTATCTATGCACTGTAACGCCGTGACTGTAACGCCGTGACCTCTGAATTGTACATGTTATATATATGGGAGATATTAAAGAGATGAATAATATGATATAATTTTAATGTAGTGATCCAGAATCAATAAAGAACTAGATGAATGGGTGATATAACCAAGATGCTATTAAATGATCATCCGCATGACACAAATTTGCAGCACAGCGCCCTCTATTGATCAAAAAATCTTTTAGGACATAATTGAAATTCTTATCTATTTCAGAAGTTAGTTAATGGAACCATCAAATATTAAAACCAAAATACATACTTAAATGTAACAATGAAATATGAGACCTTTGACATCTGACCTTTGACCTTGTTTCTCAAAATAACATACAAATGTTTAATTTTTGGTCTGCACAGTGCATATTTGCAAGTGATTTGTTTCATGTAACATGATTTCAGAGTTAGTAAATGTTTGTTTTTGAATTGGTAATTATCCGAGTGACCTTTGACCTGTGCCCCAAACAGTTTCAGAAAATTGTCTTTTACCTACAGTACTCTTTCTTACATTGATTCTGGAACTTAATTGTGAGAACAAAAAACAACAACAATATTTTGACCTGTTGACCTATGACCTCCCATGACCCCATTCCCTAATCAGGTCATATACTTCACTGGACGCATACCAGTATTATTATCATGTTATCCTTCAAGGATTCTCAAACTATCTTGATAATAATATAATTTTTGCATATTTGTTAGCTATGTGACCTTTGACCTTTGACCTCATGGACCAAAATCATATCCAATAATTCGTACCTCAAAATACATGGATTGTACAAAGTTTGAACGAAATCCATCCAACGATTCTTGAGATATTGCAAAAAAAAGAACACTGATGTACAGATGCACATACAGACAGACGGACATACAACCCATACACATACATGACTCGGGTAACTTTGAGATGGAAACATTATCAACTGACCCTATTCATATAATTATAGCATGACCAATGCCCAAGCATACCTACAAAAAATATCTTACACTATTTGATTATGTCTACTGTGTTATGTCAATGGGAATCCAGTAGGTAGCGTCACGGCGTTACACAAAACGTAACGCCGTGACCAAATTGATATTGATTATATTAATAAGTGGTAAAAGATAATGCTGCTATTCAGCATGCATATTATAGCCCTATGGGCTAATACAGAGAAAACAAAAAATTATTTCATTCCCATTCATATTTTTCCAGAAATATTAAAAATATATGTTTTTAGTGTAACGCCGTGACATATTAATGATTGTAAATAAGACAGTCACTGAAGCGGAACGAAGAGCGAAAATGACGAAATTGATATTTATCTGAAAAATTGAAGCAATGATCCTATCAACACTGAAATAAAATTTCATGAATACTCCTTTTCGCAGTTCTTTTATGCTTAATATTTAATTGAATGTTTTGTGAAAATAACTGAAAATTAATTTATGCTATATATTAACAATAAAATAATAGTTTACAATTTTTTTTTTCAAAAACAAAATACATTTTTGGAAAGTTCAATCTTTTAGCTTTCATTTGATACCAAATTTGTTATGGTACAACGAATTTGAAAAATCAGTGGTTATGTCAATGTTTGCTTGGAATTGCCCTTTATTGAATTAAGTGAATTATAAGCTATTTTACCTGAAGGTCTGACGAGTTGATTGAAACCTCAGCTATCCTGAACTGAAGATCATCCACTTGTCTATAAGAAGAACAAAAGTTATACATGATGCAATTTTAATCAAATACTGTCAGCCAGTCAGCAATGAGTTATAAAATATACCACCAAAACTGATCTGTGAAAGAAAATAAACACAAATTTGTTATTGTTGTTTTAAATTTCAATACAAATGTTAGTTTACTGTATTAATGGATAGAACACAAACCCAGATAACTTTCTGATATTCTGAAATGGTGATATTTCCAATTTATACCTCCTTTGTCTACTATAGTTTTTGCATGCATTTTACCTTTTCCCTATTGCTAGCTTCCACCAAGCTGTAAAGTTTTCTTGGCAACTTCAAGTTCCATTAAAATTAAACTTCAATTTGATATACTAGCGTTTATAGATGGAACTTGGGCTATACAAAGAACCACTATTATCATTATTATTTTCATTACGTTAAAATGGGTGATAACCACAACATACCTTTTGGTCTCCTCCAGTCTCTGGTTGAGTTCTACCTTCTCTCTATCCCTGGCCTCCACCAAGCTGTAACTTTGTCTTATTAACTTTATTCAAATAATGTCAATTAGATACTACATATACTAGCAATATAATAACATTCAAATGGTTGATATTTCCATTTCATACCTTTTGGTCTCCTCCAGTCTCTGGATGAGTTCTACCTTCTCTCTATCCCCAGTCTCCACCAAGCCCTTGAGGCCCTCCATAATCCCCTCCTTCCCATTTCTGCAAGAGATCTTCCTTCTATCAACATCTTCTACCAACCTTTCAACATGTCTTGACAAATTCAACGTCATTTTCAATTCAAATCAAATCTGATTGCCCAAATTGGAAGAACGCAACCCAATATATCTTTAAAATGATGCCATTTTCTTTCATACCTTTTGGTCTCCTCCAGTCTCTGGATGAGTTCTACCTTCTCTCTATCCCCAGTCTCCACCAAGCCCTTGAGGCTCTCCATCGTCTCGTCGTTCTCCCGTACATACTGCATGATGGGAAAAGTTAACACATGTTGGTGAGCACTGTTGTTTTTATAGTGTGAGATTATATCTGACCTGCTGACGAAGAGCTGGTAAAATGGCTGCAATATGTGACCTGCTATAGCAAAACCTGGCACTTGTCAGTAAAAATCATCACAAGCTTTCATATGATGCTTTGTTCTAACTAATTGGTCAATAATTGGCAAAGATATGATTGTTTCAATTTTTACAATCATAAGTCTTTTACACACATTATATGAACTTAAAAATGCAAATTTCTTTAAAAGATAAATTACCGACAAGTGCCGGGTTTTGCTAAAGCCGGTCACATATAGTTACAATTCTGACAGACGATGTACACCTTGGGTTTTAAAATCAAACTCAAAAATTCAAAAAAAAAGTTACAACAAATTACATTATGAAAGAAAAATACACAACACATATCACTTCAATTGTGAACAAAATCGTTGTTATTGTCATTATATTAATACCTCATGTTATGTGCACAAGATTCCAGAAACGTGTGCATAGGGTTTGCATCCAAATAGGCGGGCATTTCAGGTACTAGCATAGATTCATGCACATCCACTTATATCATAAAACATAACACATTTAGTTAAGGGTTACATGGGAACGGAATATGGCATACCAATTACCATATATGTATTTCTAGAATATTAATTGACCAATAAACTGAAACAATTTTTCTGGGAGGGGGAAGAAGGGGGGTATTTTTTGTGAGTATATACATCTTACACTACTAATTTATACATAAATTGTATGAATTATTTGCATCTATTATATACAATTGATATTTTTCTGGCAAAAATGACACAGATTTATTTCAAGGGTGCTGTTTAGTAATCGGGGTAGGTTATTTAAGCAACTACATTGGGTTTATCATGTCACATTCAGATTTGACATTAGGGTATATATGCTCAATATGAAGGTTGCTATATCAAGGAAGCAAATTAACTCTATGCCCAAGAAAACCATATACATTCAGCAATTAGTATACAAATGTTCCACGAATGTCCAATAGCTAAACTGTTACCTTCCGGTCTGCTAATTACTAGATGTAGACAACCATGAAAAGCCTTAAACTATCAAATTACTTCTCTCGACCAATTATACCGTTGAATTATCTACAGCTAAGATATTAACTTCTTGAGTATACAGTATTACTACATTTATGAAGGATTCATGAGTATAATCTCTAGAATAAGTTTGTATTTCATTTGTACTTACCAACCCTGGACTCTATTTCATATGAATTAACAACAGAAAAATTACTTATACTCTTTTTATTCTTCACAATGAAAAAAATTACTGCAAAATTGCAAATACTGCTGTTACTAAAATTGCATGTTTCTTACAATTTAAAGGATATTCTGGAATCCCAATAGAATGTATACATAGCCCACCAGGTTCCCATAATTATCCAAATTGTATTTAACCATGTACACCACAGAAAACAAATATGATGGATGAATAATGTACCTGTTGATACTGCACTCTCAAGATAAGATAATTCATGCTCTACCAGCTGATAATAAACACCATTTAATAATCATAATAAATATTATCAAACTTGTATAAGCCATACATCAAAACCACATGTGGTGATGAAATAACAGTCCAAACCACGGTTATCTGGCCATACATTGCACAAGTTTTGAGTAAGGTTCGAGCGACATTTTTTTTGTGGAAATGAATGGGAAAAAACCATCAAAATTAACTGCGGGACCACATCAGCTTATATATATATAGTTTCTGGATAACCGCTAGCCAGATAACTGTGGTCAGACTGTATATCAATTTATGACGGATTAATTATGATCACGGGTTAATGTCACAAATGCATGTACCTGTTAATGCTGTGGCCCCCCGAGATGACCAATTCAAGCTCTACCAGCTTATGACACCATTGATTAACATAAATATCACCCTAATCGGACGAGCCATACACAAAAAAAACAATGGTGATAAACTAAATCAACTTTAATATGACAGATTAATTATGATCATGGGTTAATGTCACAAATGCATGTACCTGTTGATGCTGAGCCCTCAGGATGACCAACTCATGCTCTATCAACTGATGTCATGATGTCATAATGATGTCATCGATGATGTCATCGATGATGTCATCGATCGTTAGGATGGACGGAGGAGTGAGAGGTGGAGTGGAGGGGTTAGATGGGATGCAGGGTTGAGGGGTGAGATAGTAAACAAAACAGCAAGATGCAAGATATGTGGTTATTCCTTCAGTCAATCAATATGCAACAAAATTCCTTCATTCAGTAATCAAAATGCAAGGTACCACTCTGTAAATGCAAACGAGCTAACTTTTCACCCCTTTTGTCAAGCTAAAAAAAATATCAGCTCTAGAAAGACACAGAATATATCAATTAGCCCCCAGATCTGAGTGAAAAACTTGTGTTTTTTTCACTAAAAAAAAAAGAGTGCTCCCGAATATCCGTCCTTGAGTGAAATTTCTCCTCCTTTACTTTTACAGAGTAGTCTATATTATACGAGTGCAACACTTCATAATCTGTGTTACATAAATTTGTTAAATGTTGTTAAAAGCATGCCAACAAAATATTTCTCCAACATACTATACAAATATGCTATCAAAATGCATGAAATATATCATCAGAAAATTGTACCATGTTCTGTTCTCACTTGGACATGTGAGCTATTCAAAATTATGAATATGATTTAGAGAAGTATCAAATTTACTTGTTTGACAAGTAAATAAATTTAGATAAATTTTGTTACTGAAGTGAAGAAATATTTAGATGGTAATTGTAAATTATTAGTTAAATATATATATATATAAATGTATGAGATAGATATATGGTATAATCAATGCAGCTCCTAAGCCAAGTCGACTCTCAATATCTACCTAATCTGAATGAATATAATATGCATATATATATATGAGTTTAAATATGATTATTAATGTTTTACTAAACACAAGGCATAAGTAATTACAATATAATGCAAATATATGTTTATAATAAAAGTAGATTTTTTTACATGAGCTATACTTACCATTAACATATATACTCTTCACACAAAGAGTAATTTCAAAAGACTATACCACATACTAAATTTAATCCCAATATGAGTTAGGTTATTTCATTGAGCCAACACCAACATGGAATAGCTTGGATTTCTCTAATTGCTACTGGTAATGTCTTGTGTGTAATATCTTGATTGCCTTTTTATGTCACGGTACTGAGGAAGGTTAATATACATGTATGTGCAAGAGTGCAAGATGCGTGAACATGCAAGGATTGTGATGCAATACAGTGTACAAGATAAAGGCTGGGACATGCAACATGGAATACAAACAGTACGAGGCAAACAAAATTATAACTTTCAGATGAAATGTGAAGATGGATTTACATGAGGAATAACAAACAATATACATAAATATAATGATAGATCTTGTTGGATGAGTGCTGTATTCTTCAGAATCTGTACAATCAAAGGAACTCCAGACATCAAGAGTGCTTAAAAAGATTAAGCTTATGTCATCCCTGTGCCGATTCGAATTTGGCACATAATGCAGCCCTTTCATATCATACAAATAAAGTTAAGAGAAACTCTATACTATTCACCACAAATGCCTAATTCTATACTTTTCATGAGACACCCTGTAGAGGTCAATGACCCTTTATATACAGTGCTATGTCTAGTTACAGTAACTGGTAGCCATCTCTCAAGCCCATCACTCTTCAAACTTGATCCCCAAATTCAGTCCGGACAATTGATAGATTTTCTACCAAAAAAAGAAAAGAATTATGACTCATTCTTGGACAGAAAATTGATTACCAATTATTTCACACTTGTCATCACCTCTCTTAATTCCATGTTTAATAATCGCCCTTAGACTGGCTCGAGACAAAAAATAACTGACATTTCAAATATGATGATGTAAAATTTTCAAAAAAGTTGAAATGAGTTATATTCTTCACCAGAAAATTGAGTGCCGACTATTTCATACGTGTCATCACCTCTCTTACTTCCAGGTTTAATAATTGGCCTCAGGCTGGGTAAAAAAAGGCTTGACGAAAATAACTGTTATATTCAAATACCACGATGATGATGTAAACTCTCACCACATTAAGAACCATCGTTATACTGTCAACAGTATCTTTAACCAAGATTTGTTTTCTCTTCAAATATGAATTGCAACAAAACTCTTTCTTGCAGGATCAGGAGTATGATAGCTTTACTTTTGATGATTTCATGACTAGACCTGAACGTGTCGACAGCGATTTCTCAGAGGAAAACGATTGATGGCAGTTTCATTTATCAAAGAAGAGACTAAGGTAGAAAAAAGTAACAAATCACAGTTTGGATATAAACAGCTTTGAAATTTGACACTACATTCAACACTCTGTACATGTAGCTAACGATACAAAATAATCCCTGTTTTTTTTTTTCGGGGGAGGGGGGAGGGGGGTGGGGAACTTAGTTGGACACAGCATTGCTATTTAAAACCAGGACCAAAGAAAATATGGACAAGACATTCACCCCAATGATGCTAACCAGTACAAGATAATCCATTTTTCTGTTTGCTTAGTAACTTCATAGTTAGATGGAGCTATAGTATTTAAAACTAGGGCCAAGGAAAGTATGGACAAGGCATTCATATCATTATACCTTACCTCGATCTCGGAGATATACATGTACAAAAGTGTAAGCTAACACCACAAGAGTTTGCCAAGTGGAGTTCCTGAAATAGTCACATGGATAGGCACTACAATCATGATGTGTCAATCACAGCGAACATTAATGTAACGGAGTAAACACTGGGTATATTTGGGGTGAAAGAAATATGTAGAGGCACGGATTTTCCGTTTCAAAAAAAGGCCTTTTCCGTTTCAGAAAATCGGGAATTCCGTTTTTACCTGCCTGAAAAACGGAAATTCCGTTTTGCCATAGACGTTGTACATGTGAAAAACTGCAAATTCCGTTTACCATCAAACTCTATACAAAATTCAATGAGTATGGTAAAATCATAATATAGGTATTTATTGTGAAAACTTACCGATTTTCTCTCGCTTCAACTTCAATTCAAGCTTTCATACGTATCACTATCAGCGTGTGGTGACGTCGTGTCGTAATCGAATTCCGTACCATTACCAAAGCCGTAGTATATACCCCGGAACGAACGCGGAAGTAATTGTTATACACACGTGTGCGCTGATTATATCTCGAACATTTTCTAACCCCTCGAACGTACCTGCATGTGTACTGAAGCTTACATCATATCAGTACAACGACACGAATAAGTCAACACTAACACTTCACTGGTATACTTTCCGTGCAGCTTATCGGGTCTTTTTTCTTACGCGAGATATCCATCCGCCGGGAATTGGGGAATTCCCCAATTCCCGGCGGATGGATATCTCGCGTAAGAAATGAGACCCATAACCTGCACGCAAAGTAAACCAGTGATATGGCGGGCTGTACCGATAGAGGGCGGACTGGATGTCAACGTTTGAGAATCATGTGCAGTATTACATGGGTGACATGGTATGGCGCAGCTAGCTCTGACTGATAGCAGCTAGCTAGCTGCGGGGCCGGGGCGCGCCGGGGTAGCTAGTCTACGACGTCGATCGTATGCCGTACTCGCCGCACCGCGCTAGATCGGCTGTCATAATAAACGCAGCGGATTTCTTGTCGTTGTAAGTTGCATTCGACATCGTCTTTCTTGTACTTTTTTGTCATTTGTTTTCTTCTGATAGTTTTCTACTACAAAATATGAATTTTTGAGGAAAAAGAGGTTTTCCGCGATTTTCCGTTTGAGAACTCATTTTCCGTTTCAAATGGTCAATTCCGCGATTTTCCGCGATTTTCCGCGATCGCGGAAAATCCGTGCCTCTAAATATGCCCTAACTTAATAAGATTCCTGTTAAATTCTGTTGAAGAAAATGTGACACTCTTCCAAAAGAGTGATTGTCAAATTGACTAGAAGAAATAATATGCCCTTCCAAAAACATATACCCCCTCGTTAAACCCCCTGCTAAATTGGGTAAAAAGAAAATCTGTACCCTGCCTTAAGAGTCAACCTTAAGAAATAATATGCTCTTCCAAAAGATACTTGTTAAAAATGTACCCTTACTCAAGTCCCTTGCTCTATTTGGTTGAATAGAAAAATTATACCCTTCCTTAGGCTTAAGAGTCTTGTCAAATTGACTGGAAGAAATAATATGCTCTTCCAAAAGATACTTGTTTAAAAAATGTACCCCTTTCTATTAAAAGCCCCTTGCTAAATTGGTTGGCAAGAAAATCTATACCCTCCCTAAAGAATCTTGTCAAAATAGCTGAAAGAAATACTTAACCCTCCCTACCAATAGGTGAAGTTTGAGGTGTTTGTGGAAAGTCTTCAACCTCCCCCCCCCCCCCCCCCCCCCCCCCCCCCCCCCCCCGTAAAAAGAGAAATCTATCGCTAGCTTCTAGCCTAAAACATTTACCACTCTTGACAGTCACCTCTTGTGGTGTGACATTGTTGGACGCGTCGAAAGAAAAGTCCAAACATTACATGTTCAAAAGGTCCCGAACATTGCATTGTGGAGAGGTGAAAATAACCATGAGCTATATATAAGTATCAAAAGCCGCTGGTGGAACAAATAGTTTTTAAATTAATTTCTCTCTTTTCTTCTGAGAACCTAAACATTTTTTTTTAAATAAGTGACAGATGCCTAAAGACTTTTGCAACAATACACCTGATAATAGAAAGTGCTAAGGGGGAAGTCTGAGTAGCTTGTAACTGTCTTGGTTTACCAATATTAAAGGCCCAAAAGGGAGCACCTGAACACCTGAACATTCTTTGGTAGAAAATCAAATGCTGAAATCACAAAGTGGGCATAAAGATCGGTTTTGCTATTAAAAGAGGCAGGAGCAACAACTAAAAAGAGATCAAAACACACTGAGGGCATCCACAGGTAGTGCTTTTGTAACTTGGGAGGTAAGACAAGCAATTTGATATCGCTCAATCTTGGTATTTATAATATAAATTGGCAATATCTTGTTTTTCTACCTAGCTTGGGGTTTTCTAGCCTCCTACTCTTAAAAGCCACATTTTTCAAATCAAGAATAAGAGCAGAATTGGTAAAATAACCCTGGCAACAATCAACAGTAAATGTCTATAATCTTCCTAAACAGGCTGCTAGTCTGCCTTTTAAAATATTGCCCTAGTTGTTTATTAGCATTTTTAATTAAATCATTAGAGTTTATGCTTGTATATATTTATTAAATATTGACAACATATTTTGATCACAAATACATATTTACATTTTGTTCATTTTCAGAACAATTAAGGTATCTCAATACGAGTTAATAGTCTTCTTCAACAGTCACTCCTATATATGAATATTAACCAGACCCCAATATAACGTATTATCAAAGGAAATGCAAACAGGCAGAGGAGGTTTACTCTGCCAGGAAGTATTTAGCGGCTTGGGTGGTGATGGGGCGGAAGAGGTCGGGGAAATTGCTTGTTATCGGTCATTTTTCGGTCAAATTTCTCGTGGGCACAACTCTGCAAAACTTGGCATGAAAATAATACTCATAATGGGGTGAAAGATATCCACAGTGGATACTGTCCAGTTGGATTTGAAAGGTTACTACTGGTCAAATTTTGCTTGGGATTTTTTGGGCTTGGCGAGATAATTAATTTACTCGCATATCATCGGTACATTTTTGTGTGGGCTCTCTTCGACTTGGCAAAACAATTTACTCTTTAATTTTAAATCATGGGAAGATTCAACCTAGACAGAGGAAAATACTCCCAAATTCAATTGAAATATACAACAGGCAGTGGATACCCTCTAGCTGCATTTGAAAGGTTATTATTGGTCAAATTTTGCATGGGCTCGCTTCGGCTTGGCAAAATAATTTACATTTAAAGTCACCGACCAGAAGATACAACCTAAACAGTGGAAAATGCTCTCAAATTCATATGGAAGAAACAATGAGCTGTGGATACCGACTGTTCAGTTTGATTTGAAAGGTTATTATCGGTCAATCATTGTTTGGGCTCATTTGATTTGGCTTGGCAAGATGGGAAGATACAAAAATATGCATTTGAAAGTGTCCAACTGGACAGCTAGAAAGATTATTGATGGTTATTATGCAGACCCAAACTCAGCTTGGCAATCAACATTTCTCTACTACATCCAACGATATGAAATGCAAGATGCAGAAGAAAATGTCCAGTGTCAGTGAAATAAAAAAATGAATTTTAACCACCCAATAATTTCTAATCAGTCATTGCCATACATGGGGATGGAGAGGGTTTTCCAAACATTTGTAACTAGGCTAGTTTGTGCCCACAACATAACACTGAGCCAGTGTGTATTTTGCACCTCGCACAATACTTCACAAGATGGCACCAGACGTGTGATTTACAAATTCGAACCATCTTTAATTTTGACCAATTCACAACAATTTAACCTCCTTCTTTTTTTCACTGCCAAGAAACTGGGTCAGCCGGGAATAGAATATAAAGCTCTCCCGCTGAGACCTCCAATAATAGCATGCAGCTCAAATCTGATTTCATTTAAGAATTAGACCAATTCAAGTTGTTTCCTTTCCAAAATTGAGTTATAACAAATGTTTAGACCTTTTTAATAGTGTATATATACACTATACAGTAGAGGCAGTGAAATACTAAAAATAAAGATAAATGCGGAAATTTTACCTCGTAATTTCTGTCAAATCAAATTTAAAACAATTTGTTTCAGGTACACCTGAGCGAATAGTTAACATAACATACAGGTGGTTTATGACTTTATGATCAAAAGAACAGTGAACTTGATTTAGATGCTGTTTATGAGCCAGGTTTATGGTTTTGACTTCAAGGTCAGAATATTCTATCAAACAATTCGTCAGTTGAGATAGAGAAGGGCACTAAGTAACTTTTTTGACTTTACAGATAACCATGTTTCAAGTTTTGGCTCCTTGTAAAACCCTGATTAAGCTCTCTTTTATTTTTGATGAATATTCCCCTGATTAGAAATAAAGATTAGCTAACACTTTGGCATCATACTAGAGAGAAGGCTCTGATTTACAAGATGGTATGAAGAACTTAATTTTTTATAGCAAAAAATGACTAAGGCCCTTCTCACTCTCACCTGACAAATAATATGTTCAGGAAAGTATCTGCTACCACTGGGCTAACCTCTTTCATACATACCAACATTTCTCTACAAAATCATAAAACTGGTTTAAAGTTCCCTTGAGCAACATTTCCAGACATAGTTCGGGATAAAAAAAATTGGTTATGAAAATATTTGTCAACCCCCCATCATCACCACAGCCACCACTATCTAAAACCATAATCCAAAATGAATACACAAAGTGGGTAATTAATATCTTCCAACATATTTTGAGGATCAAGTTGAGTGAAGGAAACAAATCTGTAACCGCCCAGTTTACCTTACCCTTTCTGTAACCATAGCACCCGCAAATTTTTCGAACTTTTCAAAATTATTTGCTTCATTCTCCATAGACCAAAGCACAAGTATTTTCAGGAGTAGTCCTGTATGGGTTAAAGAAGCCAGAAGTTTCTCCAGACCTCTTCTGTGGTGGAGTTCACATAGCTATCTCATGATTGGTTTTCTTGGGTGCAGTTTGAATATCTGATGGATTTGGTGGTAGCCTTGGCTAGTAAATGCTACCTGGAAAATAGCTATAAATCGAGCACCTATTAAAACATTCATATAAATCTTGACTATTTGTATGGCCACATAGAGAAGTATTTCTAGTATAACTCTATGGACCTTTGTGCCACCTGGAAAAATACCTATAAACCTCACACCTAATCTGTGCATATCAGTCAAGCTCACTCATATAATTGTTATGTGAGCAGTATATTAATCATAACTCTAAGGCCTTTATTGCTACCTGGAAAATAGCTTAAAACCAAACACCTAAACATACCCCCATTTTAATGTAACGTTCAAACAGTATTTCTGCAGTAGCCCTATGGACTTTGATGGTAGGTGGGAGAGGGTTTTTACGCAATGCAAGGGTAGGAATGTTGTGGTCAAAAGCCATGGACGAATGACAGTAGCTATCAATCAATAATAGAAATATGGGGATTTAATGATCTGCTATCATTTATAATTTAAAGGATGGAACATTGATCTGCACTGCATGTCCCACAGTTATTCAAATAAATAAATATATGACCCCAATCATAATCTACTGTTAAACCGTTCGTTCCCGTTGGGAATCTGAAATCTCCATAGCCCACCAGGTTCCCCCCCCCCCCCCCCCCCCCCCCCGTAGGAAAAGGGTTAATACCTTGCAATTAACTTTTAAGTGTCACAAGAAGAAAAAATATTTACCAGCACATGATTCAGCGATACATCAATATCTTCTTAATAGTTATTAATTTTTACAGAATTTAAACATGTTTTGACAACAGTTTGAGAAATAATTTTCCAAGTAAAATATTTAAAATAGAGTGCAAGGTTAGGACTGCTGTGTTCAAAGGCCATGGTGGAATGAGATGAGCTATTAATCACTGGTTGACAGATTGAGGTAACTTTAAAACTTTCATCTTAAACATGATTTATGATTTTGAACTTCAACAATATTTATGATTTTGAACATCAAACTATGATATGACATTGAACATCAATCTAAATTGCCTATTAAAAAGTTATTCTTACTGATATGGCCCACATCGTAACCCAATCCCAATATCTATCAAGCAACTAATGTATACAAAAATATGATATGAAAGGAAGGATGTTTATTACTTTGAATGCTTTCACAATACATTAAATAAAGTTGCTGATTACATTTTAATCCATTTCAATTGAATATGGAATGAATTTAATATAATAATGCAAATGTAAATTGAATTAGATTACATACCATATAAGCACTGTTAATGTGTTACAAAAATTATGAATTAGTGTATATATATGGATGTGAGTTTGTTTTTATGAATGTGTGTAAAACAAGACAAATTTTGCTACTTCACAGGTAAAATGTTACAGAATAGCACACAAATTAATTACCCTAGATTTTCATGAGTTTCATAAACTTCAGCAATCTAGATATGTCTCTAATTCTACCTGCATATTTCTAGGCTTGATCTAGTTCTATGAAGCACCACTTACAAAAGCCTACAGGTATGCAACATACATCGATTCCAATAAGCAAAAGCAAATTTAAATACAGACATTGAGCTTTCAGATGTACAAATTTCTTTCTCCTTTTTTTCGTTGCTTCTTTATAGTTGTAGACCTCTAAAGACCACTGCTATTAATTGCAGATGTGAATTCTACTAGATGTTTTTAATGTGTATTTATATTTATGAGTATGAATATATATGTATGTGTATCTATGCTCGCAATATACATTGTATATTAATGTATACCCATACAACAGCATTTTGCTATGCTAGGAGGGGGGGGGGTCAACATGCCAGAGATAATATGGAAATAGGCTATTCTACTAATATGTAGAGACGCTACTGTATAAATGTAAGTAGACAACCTCTGGGCCCTGTTGCAGAAAGATTCTCAATTGATTGTAAAGTAGCAATTAATTGCAAGTCAGAAAATATGCAAATTTAAACCAATCAGATTGGTGCATTCAGTCACATGATCTGACTTATTAATTGCAACTTTACATCCGATTGCATCTCTTTCTATAATGGGGCCCTGATGATACTAAAGATCTATCTACTATCTAATAGATTGATGATGATACCATGATAGGAATGCATAATATATTGCAAGGTAATGATTGCTATATACGGTGTACAAGTACATGTAGGTACCTGAGATTCAGACTCGGGCAAAGACGAGTATGACTCGGTCGTCGCCACCTTAGCGATAATCGCATCCGTGACGACCGGAGAGAGGAGACCGGCCGATGAATCGGACTCGGCCGAGTCCGATCGCGACCGGAGGCCGTTTGTGGCTGGTGGCGGCAGCGCCTCTGTGGTCGTTACAGTCGTGGCGGCAATGAAAACTTCTTCTTCTTTTTCTTCCTCTTTCTCTTTCTTCTTTTTCACTTTCTCTCTCTCTCTTCTCGGTTTGATGGAGGAGGGTGATGACTGCGAGGTTGGGATACTACGGCCCACGCTCGGTCGCCGGAGCTACTCGGGGGTAACGTTTACGTGAGACAGGGGCACAGATGTAATGGTAGTGGTGGTGGTGGTGGTGGTGGTGGTGGTGGTGGTGGTGGTAGAGGTATTATTGGTAATAGTAATTGTGGTTGAACATTTAGGATTTGATAACGGTACAGGTGGTGGTTGTGGTTGTGGTGGTGGTGGTGGTGGTATTGGTGGTAGTGGTGGTAGTGGTGTCATTGATGGTTATAATCGTGGTGGTGGCAATTTGAAGGGTTTGATAGTAGTATAGTAGTGTTGGTTGTCACAAGGGTAGCAGCAATTGTCAGTTATTAGTTGTGATTATGGTTGTGGTGGAGGTAGAGTGGGTGTAGTGGAGGTAGTAGTGGTTGTGGTGATGGTAATGGTAGCGGCAGAAGTGGTGTTGGTAGTGGTGGGGATGCAGTAATGGTAGCGGTAATAGGGTTGTAGACATTGTTGCGGTTGTGGTGGTGGTGGTGGGGTTATAGTAATGGCAGTGGTGGTGGTGGTTGTAGTGGTGGGGTTGTAGGAATGGTGGTGGTGGAGTTGTTGGTAGTGTTGGAAAAGGCAGTTGCAGTGATGGTGGTGGCAGAAATGTAGTGGCAGAGGGAATGTATAATATTGCCGCATTTGAAAGACAGTTGTTGACCATTGCAATGATTTAAGTGTGGATACACCCATTATCACATGACAGCAAAATGGCAGTATTAGCACACAAGGATGTTGAAATGGGGGAATGAAATTGCAATTGTTAGTTGAAATAAAAGCAAAACATTGGCAAATGATCCAAAATATTTTGTTTTAATCATTTCATTTCATGCAAGCAGCAAGCCAACAATTTTGAGGAAATTATTTCAAAAATATTAGTAGAGAACACAATGGAAAGAAAGTTGATGTTACAAATTGTGAATGAAAAGCGGAAACAGAAGAAAAAGAATGCAAATTTTCCATCAATAAAAATGTCATGAATTGCCCAATGATACCAGAATTTATCAACAAGTGGATATATCATACATATTCATTAAGAATGTTCATAAAATTTTGTTGTGAGCCAGGAATTTTTTGTGAACAAAAATCGATATCATATACGAAAAGGCAAAAGAGATTTCACAAAAAATACAGCAACAAATTTATAAAATGTACCCAAAGTTACACATTGTCAACCAAATCAGGTATGTGTAGTTAATCAATTCAGGAAAATAGTCAAAATAATCATGGAATAAAGAGAAACAAAAAGTCAAACATTTTCAGGGTTCAACATAGAAGACATTCGGAGATGGAGTATTTTATGTACCCAGGAGTAGATTTTCATAGTCGTTTAAGAAAAAAAAACATTTATTTAAAGTTTCCATGAATAGCATTCATTTCGAGAAAAAAAAACCCATAAAAAAACAGAAGTTTTGACAGGAAGAAAGAAGGAAATTGCCATAATTTGACCCCATAAACCCACAAAAACAATCAAGAGTCCACAATGACAATACAAGACATTCGGGAGGTATGGAAGAATGTCCAGCAGTGGTCATTCGCATATTTTCGGGCACAGCAGGGGCCATTCATGGTCAAGTTATTGATGTCCCCAAGGTAGGGTATGGGTCAGCGATTTCACCATCCACAAAGATTTTATTTTCGCAGGGGTGTTGTTTTAGGAGTGTTTAGTTTCGTAATTGGGGGTTTTGACGGAACATGATATATCGCGTTGGTTGCGGTCAAGTGAAAGTTTATGTTAGTGATGGGCAATAGAAGAAAGGAAAGTTGAGTAGAAATGAATTTTAATCACATTAGTTTCCCCAAAATTTAAAACCCATAAATCAACAAAATAACAAGTCGTAAATCACATCACCAGCATAACAACCAATTTGTGAATGGAACAGCAAAGTCAAAAATATAAAATCAAAATGGTCCATCCCAATGAAAAAGAGAAGTCAACGTTTACCAAATCATACCAGAAAAAAACAAATCCAATCATCAAATACCAAGTAAAACCAAAATTTGAGAACTCAAATTGTCACAAAAATTGCGAATATTACCAAATCCCAAGTGCCATGCACCAATTCAATCAAAGAATAAACCAACCATTACGGACCAATTAAAACCGATTTTAGACAACCCAATTGTTGCAAAAATTATAAAGAAAAAACAAACAAATTCAAAGTGGCAATGTAACACTTAAAATGAAAATGTGGTGATGATGAAAGATAAACATATATGTGTTTATGTGTGGCATATGAAATATATATATAAACAGCAGTTATATTTAATTGTGATACGGAGCAAGAGGAGTATATATATAGTTCATGAAAAAGATGAGGGACAAAAGAAGAGGGGAGAAAACAAAAAAGGCAAATAAAATGAATAGGAATGACAACAAAAAACAAATTGAAATCATAAGAAAAGATGGACATGTACATGAAGCTTAGATTAAGATCATACAAAAATAGGCACATTTGATTTTTCCAAGTATATTGTACCGCATATAACTATAGTCTTTATTGCTAGAAGATAAAAGGAACATATACAATTCATAGGCAGCTTTTTAAATATTTTTCTTTCACTTAAATTGACTCAATATAGCAGCTCTGTCTAATAAAACATAATACTTCTTCAAAGTGTTATTTTGCAGTGAGCATTTAAATATTTGTAAGAGTCATTGTTTTCCAATGTTTGTATTTTCATAACTTTGACAAAAATGTGCGCAATATAGGTTGTTTTGTTTTTTCTAGCATAGTCATGTCAAATACTTTACGCAACATTTTCAATTTAAAATTGAACAAAAAATCGTGGCTATATGTATTATCTGATCATGCAAAATCATATTTGAGCAAATTATAAAACTCATATTCTGATTTTAAATGTCAAGCACATGCTCAAACATTCTTGGTGTATTCTGAAAAAGTGCATAATATTTCGAAAGAAATTGGAAGCAGTGACACAAAATCATAATTGAGCATGCATGTGCTTTTCAGGGGGCTATAAACCTACCCAAGGCAATGCCAATGCTTGTTTTATTTCACTTAGTGGAATGTTTGTATTAAGTAAATGTGTTGATTTTAACTCATTATTTGTATGTGAAACTGTAAATATGATGACAAATGTAAATTCTAGAGTTGGTAAATTCTCTAAGGAGACCAGGTGATATTTAAATAGAGAGACACTTTGACAACACAAAACATATTACCCTAGGAGAGAGTTGATTATAAACATGAAAGTATGAACTGTAAAGGGGTCATGATATCACAAAGATTTGGGTGGTGGGTGGGGTGGGGTTTTAAGAGGGGTAGGGTATCAATCAAATTAAAAGGAGTAAAACAAACCTCTGGTCCCATGTAAAGCATCGAATCGTATGTGGTGGGGGAGGGGGTTACGGATTGAGAAATGGAGAGGGGAGGGAAAAGTGATGTAAGGTAATAAGGGGGGGGGGGGGAACTCAAAATAGTACAATCGAATAGAGACTACTAATTATCTGCTCTCTTCTAATGCATGGAACCATTTGAGAGCCCAAGAATACATCAGTACATCATCAAAGAGGAAGAGAGTACGGTACAATTGGGGGGAAAAAGGGGGAGGGGGGAACCCACCTGTGACTTCTTGGAGTCGACGGAGCCACGGGGCGAAGACCCCAGGTCCCCCGAACTGAGGGCCAGCCCCCTGGACATGTTGGAGGCATTGGAAGACGACCCCATAGAGCTGATGGAGGTAGAACTGGTGCTGAGCTTGCTCTGTGAGAGACCGGTTCCATCGCCTTGCGAGGGCAGGCGGGGCGTAATGCCCTTTCCGCCCCGCACCTTGGCGACTTTGTGGACGGGGGCGAAGAGCCCATGCTTTGGTTTACAATTGAAGTATCTGTGAGAGGGGAAAAAAATAGGTTCTTTTTAGTACCACTGATGGCAATGAGTACTGATTTTTATTTAAAATGATGTATGGTCCCATTTAAATATTCTGGGTTTATCGTTGATTTCAGGACTTACATTTGGAATCATTTACATAATTATTCCTGGTTCCTGGCAAAAGATTATCATTAATTACACAACTTTGCGTACTGTACTCACCTGGTTCCTGCAACAGCACCATCGTTCTTGCCCTGCTCTTCGTCTAGTTCCACTCCGGCCCATTCTCCCTTGGCAAACTCCGTCGTGCCTGTGAACCTCAGTGTTCCAAGCTTGCTGCCACTGACTATCACCCTGTCTCCAACCTGTGAACAACAATCAACAATAAGAATGGTTAATATTGTACATTAAGTTGAAAATTGAATCTAAGCAACTGGACTTACTATTTGTGGAGAAGAACAGTTTTGCAACCTATCTAGGTTACTTCTTCAGCTAAACTGGCTTGGGTAGAGATTACTGGTGAAAAGTTGTTGAAATAACTGAGCTGAGTAATCCTCTATTGTTCAAGATTATCAAGATGTCGAGGAATATACTGTACTTCATAAAGAAATGTATACATCTCAAAACTAAAAGTAAAACAAATGTTGAAATATAATATAACTGGAGAACATTTTTATTCCAGCCCATTCCCCCCTGGTAAACTCTGTTGTGCCTGTGTACCTCATTGTTACTAGTTTGCTGCCACTCACTATCACTCTGTCTCCAACCTGTCAAGAACGTCAACAATGATAATTATCAATATTTCATTAAGAAAGTTATCTAAAAAAACAAAACAACAACAGACCATATAGCATAGAACACAAAAAAAGCTAATTTCTATTTGCACCCATTCTCTCTTGGCAATTCTGTTGTCCCCATATTCGACATCGTTCTTAGTTTGCTGCCACTTACTATTTCATTGTCTCTAACCTATGTAAAACAATAACCATGAGAATGATTAATACTTCCTTAAGAAATGTAATGTACATCTCAAAATAAAACAACGAAAGTTACATAGTGTATTATTGAATCTGAATCTCATTTCTATTCCTGTCAATTCCTCCTCAAACTTTGTGGCATACTCTGTTGTGCCTGTATACCTCAATGTACCAAGCTTGTTGCCACTCACATTTACCTCGTCACCAACATTTGAACATAAAAGGTGCACCTGTAAAGTGTCAGATATTGCCCAAAATTACATTTGAGACTTCAATCCTATACCAAAATCATTGTAAGATATGTCCGAATGATGTGTGAAAGTTTCATTAAAAAAGAACACTTCTTTCCTGGTTAAAAAAGCGAAAAGCGTCAGCTTTTACAACAAATTACTGTACAATGTGTATGAGGTTTATGACCGTTCATTAACGCTCTTGAGCTAAATGATTATCAATGATATATATCGTCATACTAAAGGGGCATTTTAAAAAATCTAACCCTAGTATTTTATTCTTCTATTACCATAAGCCAAACAACACGGTAGAAGAGAAATGTGGAAGCTCCAATCATTTTCGTGGAGTTAGACACTTTACTGGTTTCACTTTAACAGAAACAAATTAGGTGTTAATTAGTTGTTGGATCCACTAATCAAAATACAATGATGTAATGCAGTAGGATTGATTTCAGATTGACCCTTTGAGAACTCAACGATGTCATATTATCCTGTCTCCAACCTGTAAGAACATTAATAATGTGAATTATGTTTTTGTTTTTTTTCACTAGCCCAACTCCTTCACACTTCCAAAGCTTATTTACACTCACTATTTACCCACTCTTAACCTGAACACATGCCATAAACAAAACAAAAGAAATATTTTTTAGCATTAATTTAACCAATCAAAGAAATTAAATATTTACTGTGAAGAGGTGATTTATAATACAGTTTCAAGTCAAGTAATACATTCCATTGTGGCATTACTTTAGAACTGGCTTTTCTTCACATGCTATCCTCATGTACAAAATCATAGAATGTAGGAAATATCGCAGAGTTAATAGAGCTATGTTGGGGTATGGGAGACTACATATGGCAACTAGTAGACTGATAAAATCAAGCCTACTCATTTCATTTGCTTATAAATCTGAGCTCATGATCAAATTTATTTATTGGACGAGCAACACAAATAACAAAACTTAACCCTTCCATCATCAAGGCACACACAAATCTTGAGATAATGGCCTATTTCATATATTTGCAGAGATTGATATTTATCTATCATCTTCTTTATAACTATCCCTTCCTCCACAACTGATGTTGCCGAATGTAAATGTATGTAATACACATAATCCCACAGAGAGTACTTCCATGCTAATGCATGGCCAACCATTTTTAATAATCTGCAACACTCCATCGACGCCAAGATGGAAGCAACGTGACATCTAACGTCCGATGCTAATTTTCTGCACTCATTATGAATGTCCACAGCTCATTTACAATAGGGTGGTGTACCCGCGTGTGTCATCATATTATGGCCTTTTTCAAGACCACACTTAATTTTTTTTTCACACAGATGGAATAAGATTCATCTTTACAAAAGCTAAATTGCACACAATCATTCATTTCAAACTAGTAACAAAATATATAAATTGAAAGAACCTATCTGTAAGAAAAAATAGTGCAAAACATATCTCGGGATGGTCCCTTTAATTCTTTATGTAATTTTTTCTAGTATTTGAGACTACTCTTGAAATTCAGTATACAATTGTACATCCACATTACAGTGTACATGTACATGTATTCTATGTGCATCTCAATATGAATCAAATTATTGCTCTAGATAGATTGTCTCTCTACAGTACATGTATGTTTGAACTGTTGTTAGCTTTGCTTTTAATAATAATCCTCTGTATTAAAGGATTTTCTAAAAGCAGAATACAGTCGAAAAGGGGTGTTGATCTACAGGTGGTCTTTATCTACAGGTTCACTTTCATGCAAACTGCTCTGAGCTAGGGATACAAGATAAATACATACATGTATCTATAGAGGGTCTTTATAGAAAGGTGACCTTTATTTGTTTAGGAAATTGCTATTTAAAGCAGGTTTGACCGATACGTGGGCTGCATTCACATTGGATAGCAGTTCAAGTACATGTATGCAAGTGAATGCGAGCAACAATTTCAAGTCAAAAATATGTATACATGTACATAAATTTGGTAAAATTGACTAAGAATGACTAATTGGCGTAGGTGACAAATGAAGCATTGGATTGTACGCATGACTCATCAAAACCATAACAAATCTTACAAGACAAATGAAAACAATGATCATAATTGAACGACGGTATATTTATTAATTTCCTATTTCCATGAGTAGTTCATGTCTATAAATACAATTTTTTTCAAATTCAAGTACATAAATACAAAGATTGAAATTCTATCAATTCTAGAATTGTTTAAGATTTTTAGTTTTTCATAAATGTATGCAGAACAAAAGTAACTTATCAATCTAAATAGTTGAAGTAACATTAAATTTGGAGCAAACTCCTATTAAAATGCTTTTAAAGGAAACAAACTACACAGTGTAACTTCCGAAGTACAGGACTATATTATAAACACACTGTGCACTACACCATAAAGGCACATTCAACGTCTCACCCTCTCCCTTTTTTCCTTTTTTTTTTGCTATAACACAAACACCATACTAAATAAATGGGTATAATAAAATGTGTGTAATACCTGCAGACCACTTCTTGAGAATGTTCTCCTGCGCTGCATATCAAATAACTTTAAATAAAACACAATTCCGTAATCCGCCTCTGGCTGTACTTGAATAATTCCACACACAAAAAGCCTCGCTTAGTCCCTCGCATGTGTAGTTGCGTATTCACTCTTCTTGCATATACTGAATAATGCATTAACGTGTACACTACAACACACTTCGGCCTGCTATGTTCAGTACCTGTAGATCCAACATGCACAAATGCTGTTCTCCTTCATAATGACTCAATAACTCTCTCGTCCTCAACGGTTAAAGACACACGGTGCAAACCAATCAAGGAGAAGGGGGGGAAAATATATGACTAAACCCGAGGCCAAAACCGTTGTTGCCCCTTTTTTCCGTTGTTTGACGACTTCAACACCACCGCTACGCTACAAAATTTTACAAAACAGGAAATCGGGTGTCTCATCTCGCATTTTTGCGTCGGCACCTCCTCACGGGCGTGCGAGCGAGCGTGGCAGCAGCCTCAGCAACGTGGTAGTGACGCGATTAGTCGCCAGGAAGGGAGTAAATTTCTTCTTGAGAGAATGGCGTGACGGCCGAGAGGGCGGACAGGGCCTTGCACGATGGCTCATTGGATTTGATGGATTGGGACAGAGGGGGAATTAGCAAGGGGCTATTGGCTGGATTGTTGAGGAATTAGCGTGAGACTATCGCCTGGTTTAACTTGGGATAAGTGATTTACTATATATCCGCTCATCAACTACCTGGCGATTAGGGGTAATATTTTACTTGTCTTCACTTAAAAATGAAACATTTATATTGCAAGGGACTCGCCTGGTTAACTAGGGATAAGTGATTTACTATACTGTATCCGATCATCAACTACCTGGCGATTAGGATGAATATTGCAATTGTCTTTGAACACTTAAAACATAAATTGCGAGGGAATATTTCAAGGGACAATAACAGGGGTTGCAGTGGAATTAGCATGGGACTATTGCATGGTTTAACTCTGGAATAGAGAGTACCAAATTGCATCTGCTTATCACCTACCTAGTGATTAGGGTTAATCTGGTGTAAGACTTTGAACAATGTATGAATATTCATATTGTCTGGATCAAAATACACACATATATTTTGCGATTCTGCTCATCAAACTAAGCATGATGATTAGAGTTAATATATTTATGTCTTGTCTAAAACACAACTATATAAAGTATTGCTTGGACTCATCTAAATACTTGTTGGTAGGGATTAATATATCATTAGTCTTTACAAATAAAACATTACAACATATTATATGTATTGTCTGGATTCAGCAACTACCTGGTGATTAGGGTGCATATTTCGTTTGGGGATTGCGTATACTTATCTTATAAATATTGCGTGCCATGGGTAAGATAAATATTTAATTTTTTCTGGTCTAAGGTAGAATGTAGTCTGTCATATTACTTTAGCCTGGTTTAACCTACTGTATGATCATAAGCAATTTAGTTCAATATTTAGCAACTAGAATTAATATTTCATATTTTCTTGGGTATTTTATGTACAGTACATATATGGCATACAATACTACCTGGGAATAACTAAATGGGATCATAAATATCAACTACCACCTTTTCCTCAATTTTAATTAATATTGAACTTTTCTGGTGCAAGATAAACACTTAATTTACAAGTTATAGCATGAATTGTATTGATGATCTACTTGGGGCTTGAGTAAGATTTACAATTATAGCCGAGATTAACTGAGCACTATCAACTTCATGTTGATTAGGATTAATATCTAATTATTAAAGCCTTGGATATTTTCTTATGTGGATTAAGATACATATTAAACTTATTTTAAATACGATATATATATATATACAAGCCAAGGCATGCAAATTATAGCCTAGAATACCACAATTTGGTACTAATATAAAGTGATAGAGATGGATATTTAAATTAGAAGTCTTTCAAGAGTATTGTAAGACTTTTTGTTCCTCTGTTGAATCTTTGCATTACTTACATCATCAGTAACTTGCATTGATTTCATTTTCTGTAAGAGCAAAATTACATTATTTAATGCTGGGAAATTTAGTCACAATTTTTGTTCTCCAATGCAGAAGAAAAAAGTAATAACTTTTGAGATTTATTTCTCTTATAATAGCTCAAACAGTTCAAACTGAATTATAGTGCAAGCATCATGTATGTTTACAGAATGTTTTTTTTTTTCAAAAGCAACATTGATTTTCTAATGCACTACCCGACACCTGACCTGTATTCAAGTTGGATAATTAATACAATAATAATCTCCATGCATAGAGCCTAACAGCTGACACAACTAGGGTGTTAGAATACTGCAACGGTGAATTATTGATTTTGGAATCTCTCGCTGCATTGAGTATACCACATTTCCCAAAGCATGACCAGTAATCTAAATGGAATCATCTAGAGCATTATAAAGAGACATTGATTCACTTATATTATGATATCCTAATGACTGCAAAACATTAACGTTGAATTGTTATAAAGGAATATGGTTGTTCAGTAAGGTAGAGACAGCCTACTTGTATTGTGTCATCCCGCCCTAATGAAAACAAATATCGACGCCAGTGAGGAGAAATATAGCTATTGGAATATTCATGATTATTGATACAAGTAAATGCTTGTGATGAGTCATTTAAGTAAACCATGCATATTTCTCCTAGATGTAAGTTAAAAAGTGTAATTTAGCCTCTGAATAAGATTCTGCTAGGACCAAAAGCTAGTCCCCAATCTGAGACTCGTTAAAAAATATACAAGAAAAAACAAAACTTATGGCTTTTTCATGTCATGTTATTAAATGATAATATCAAGAATGCGAATAGCACATTCATAATTACCTTGAGCCCAACGGGTTCCTGTTTCTCCTCTGACACTGAGCCCGGCTTGGATCCTGGCGGCTTCGAGATTGAACTCCTCGGCGATGACACCTTCGTGCCCATACGCGGTGTCGACGGAACATGTCTTGCGATGCCGCCAACTGCCGCCCGGCTGTCCACATGACCCGCCGACTCGCGCACGAGCTTGTCCGGCCGGGCGAACACCCCACGCTTAGCCTCACATTGGAAGTATCGTACGCCATTGACCGAACCGTCGTTTTTCCCAATGACGTCGTCAAGCACGACACCAGCCCACTCGCCGCTCGCGAACTGCGTCTCGCCGAGGAATTGGATGTGGCCGTGCTTGTTGCCCCCGACGATGACTCTGTCGCCGATGATGAAGTCGTCCGATGAGGACCTAGCGCTGCTTCCGTTACTGGTACCGACTGTTTTGACGGTGCGGTCTGCATGCTGGTTGGCATCCGACGGTCGCATGCCGGCCGCTCTGGCTGAATTGGCCACTGCATCTGTGAGAAGGATTCGGTAGGGAAAGAGAGGGATTTTTGTGGGGGAAAAGATAGAGAAGAAATATTGTTTGTTAGAGTTTGTCTTCATTAAAACCACAAATGTTGTTAAACTGTTCCCTACCTGATTTGGAAATCCCCGGATAGAGTTTAAATACAGGGCCCAACAGGTTCCAGCAGGCAATGGGTTAAGATAAACTTGAATTGATTTTTCAATGTGAGAGAAGATATATATTTTGTCCACAATGCAATTCATTCTGTAGGGTAGAAGAGTTGTAACTATTGTATTTATTTGAAAGAGAAAAATGCACTATTATAAATAATCATTGTCTATATAATGAGAGTATCAGAATTCAAGCTTTATAACTTGCAATATATTTCTTTCAATATTTCGCTTCCGAACATTCATTGTTAAAACATAAATGTATTTTTGAAACTTTTTTGTATTAAATTGTAAATATAACTAATCACTATCTCAAATTTATTAATATTCTGATCATGAAATATTTATTTTCGCATTCAATTTACCATAAATGTAGGTCAGAATTGCTAACTTTTAAAATGAGTGTTAATATGATATCATGGCCTTGATTCAACAACCATAAGTGTAAAACATTAAACACAATTTAATATGTTATGAAAAGGAACAAGAAAGGATAGCATTTAGACTGAAAAATTACTGCAATCATAAATATTCAAACCAGAGGCACATAATGTGCAATGAATAGAGTTGTGAAATATGTGCTCATACATAGTCATGAAATATGTATAACTTCTATCTAGTGGTACAATTCTAAGCTAACAAATTACTCCTTCTACTTCTATTCCACTATTAAACTGAACTACCGGAGAGTAAAACTAACTTCTAGATGTTTGTCTCTATGGTTAATTCACCTTTACCCCTCTCCTCTACTTACAACAAAACAAACTATCTTAAACAGGCTACTTAATTATTAATGACATGAATTTTACACCATGGTTGATCCAATTTCTTGGATATCTGTCACCGAAAATGAATACATTATCATATATGTACAAAGGGTTTGCTCCAAACACTACATACTGTTGCTCCCTCCTAGATGATAAAATACCAATACATATTTATAATTGGAAAACCACTACACCAAATATTCAATCAATAGGTTAATATATAGTCTAACATTACATAACATTGTTTGTAAAAATGAAAAAAAAGGTGTTAAATATAATTTACACCAATATTAAGAATTACAGATATTTGTATGTACATGTTTAGTCTTGTGAAATACTCCTTCTATCTAATATAATTAAAACATCTGTTGATAAAACAAACCAACCACCAAAATGTAGCCTAGAATATACATGACCTCCATACTTGATAATTCCCATTTTAATAATATTATTATTATTACGACGACGACGACAACTCGACGATGACGACGACGACGACGATTACTACTACTACTACTATTATTATTATCGTTATTATTATTATTGTTGATATTATTATTATTATTGTTGTTATTATAATTATTATTATTATTATAAAGATGGTGATGGTGATGATGATTATAATTATTATTATTGTATTATGAATCATCATCATTCTTATTATTACTACTTCTGTTATCATTCGATCATCACGATTATCATGGTTAAACAAATCTGTATTAATCGTTACTGTGATTCTATATGAATTTCAGTACTGGTAACATTTCAAGTTAACAAGTCCATTAAATGTGTAATGCACCGCAACCTGTAGAAACAAAACAATCACAATTTTCAAGTCAATTGTTAATATAAACTTTCAAACAAGTCACAATGCTCAAGATGCACCCATAAATGAATTAAAATGTAAATTCAAACTTGTTATAGTTCAGTAATTAATGAAAGAAAAAACTTATTGTATTAAAGTCAGAAGATTCTTGACACTGCAATTGTAACAATTCAAGTACAGCAATTCAATAGGTGAAGTATATAATAGATGTTTGTGTAACAGAAATAATTTACTCTCAATACAAAAAATAGTATAAAACTGTGTCAGGAAATTGGAAATTTAGTAAACAACAACTTCTATAAACCTGAGAGAAATAGTATAAAATTAGGTAACAATGACTTGTAAGTATCTAGTGACAGAAAATGTCAGCGAAAGATAAACTGCTAAATGTGTTCTGAAAGATTATGGCCTAAAATAAAAACTACAATGATACTACTAGATGATGTCCAGATAAAAGAGATGTATTGTACATTTTTATATCATGGATAGAAATACAGAACATGTAATAACGTGTTTAAATTATGTTAACCCTCCAGACAGAAATGCAAAAAATCAGAACAAGGATCCCCTACTTATTCACTCATTTCATCCGAAGGTGGTTGTTGTGGTAGGTTAATAATGAGATTGTTTGATCATATAAACATTGTGTTTTTCTAGTTTAGATGGAAGGTATCTAGAAATCAGCCCAATAAGAACTGAAGAAATGTGAAAAATTAATCTAGGAAAGTTAATTAGTGTGAATATAATACAGAACAATATCATCAGTGGTAGAATTCATGATGTATCTCTGGTGTTAATAGGAAATTACTAAGTAGAATGTAATCAAAGTAAACGGGTTAGTTCTCCGCTAAATATAAAGTACTTAGTAGATGTGCGCCTCCTCTAATCTAGGTGCTATCAGATTACTATACCTTTCAATCGACTCGCGTGTATACCTCCGGCTAAAAAGTATTATATTTAGAGCAAGAACATTTATAAGCATTATTGAGAAATTCTAGAAATAAATGCACAAATAATTCAATAAACAAAAATTAACATTTCAAAGAGTTGAAGGATACCTATATACCTAGATCTAAATACAAAATTAATTGAATACCTCCATCTAAAATTATATTTAGAGCAAGACTGAGAGATCTGAAAATAAATGCATTGCTACATAAAAAATAAATTTAAACAAAACTTCTTTTACAAGATTTGAAAATAAATTAATTTACAAATAATTAAATAAACACAAATTACAATTTCAAAGAATTTAAGTATACCTAGATAGCTAAATCTAACTAGAATACTGATTGTATACCTCCAGCTAAAAAAATATTAGGATGACACAAAGCATTATTGAGAGATTTGAAACTAAATAAATTTACAAAGAAAATCAATTTAAACCAAAATTACAAAGAGCTCAAGTATTCCTAGAGGATAGATACCTAAACATTATGACTGTATACCTACTCCTAAAATTATATCCAGAACAAGAACACAAAGCATTGTATGGAGATTAGAAAATAAATGTAGCATTATATCAAATAAATGTAACAAATCTAAAAAGAATTGTTGAGACAAGAAATACCTAGATGTAGTGTACGCTTTAATAAAAAAAATTATTTAGGAACAAACTATCAAAGCAAACTGTAAAATTGATTGAGAAATTCAAATAATGACTTACAAATTTATAAACAAAAAAAGTATATAAAAATGGCAAATAAAAAAGAATAATGAAAATTGTAGCATTGAATACGACTAAAAATAGCTGTAAGAAGAGATACATGTCAATATATTCAATGAAAGCTGCAAATTACTATACACATAATCTACAGTAGATGGTAAAGTAGTGCATTATGTACATTTAAGAATTCCTTAATACATGATATACATGTACTTCATGAGGACATGGTAAAACAATTTTGCAACCCCTCATAGTTAGCAATAAGCACAAAGGGTTAATGCCCCCCCCCCCCCATCCACCTCCCCGCAATCTTATAAATCAATATTAGCTACAACCCTGAAAACTCAACTTGGGAGCAGAGTTCAAAAGTGAAAACATTTCCACGACTAATGCATCTTTTTGCATAACTTCCATGGGATGGCGTAGAACAAAGACAGATGCTGAAATCTAATCTACATCAATATGTGCAATGCTTGCCAACACTGTGGAAAAATAGAGAACATTTTCCACCCCTCTCTCCCTCCTGTAGTTTCATATTTCACAGCTCCCATTCTTACAATCCCACAGAGAATCTACAAACAATAAGAGCATTCCTAGTGCATGACCACATGATCCTCTTCAGATAGCTATGAGCCTTTTCACATTGGCGAAAATGCGTGATTTCAATCATGATTTGAGTTATTTTTCACTCCAATCACAGTATTTTTGACCGTGTGAACACAAAATAGAATCACGAATCGCCAAACTCAAATCATGGTCCAGAGGTGTTTTCAAATCATGATTCACTCAAATCAAAGTGCGAATCGGTAGTGTGAACGGCTTGACCTCCAAAACATGATTTGGGAGGCGGAGCTTACGTGACCTTACATGCACTTCCACCAATGAACCGGGCGCTCGTCGCTTCGAATGCAGTCATGCAGTGTAGTACTAGTGTTCTCCTTATTTGATTGACAGGTATGTCTTTTTCGTAGTGTGAAAGCAAGGCAACAGAATCACCGTGATTGTAAACATAACTCCAATCATGATTGCAATTACCAGTGTGAAAACGCTCTATGCCACATGGGACAAAGAGAGTGCCAAGTATGTCACATGATCACATTATCACACTACCCTCTCATCATACTGAGCTTCTTAACTTATCAGTTTTCCACATTAAACCAAGTTAACCAATTGCCTACGGGAACATACTAGATCCTGTAATAACATGATCCTCATCAGATAGCCATGCCACATGGGACAAAGAGAGTGTCAAGTATGTCACATGATCACATTATCACACTACCCTCTCGTCATAATGAGCTCCTTAACTTCCTTAACTTAATCAGTTTTCCACATTACACCAAGTTAACCAATTGCCTACGGGAACATACAAGACCCTGTAATAACTCAATGGGGATTGCACAAATCTAGTAGGGAGCAGGATAATAGCATAAAGCTGCCAAATGATGACACACGCAGTACCCCGGGGTACCGTTGTACCCCGGTATCCCGCATTGTGTAGCGCCATCTTGTGTCCACTCCCAGTCGAAGTACAACCGTATTGCGTTGTGCATGCAGTGCAGCGCGCGATTGTATGCACGCTATACCCACAGTACAGCCCTAAAAATTAAATAAATAATTAAACAAAATGGCGGATTTTCGTCTGGTACCCCAGGGTACCGTTTATGTCATCAAATGCTCCCCATCCCCCACACATTATATCTCATGTCATAGCTTAAAGGGATCAAGTAACTATGTTTAAATGTGCATAAACTGACAAAGGGTTGACAAAAAATTTGAATAATATGATCACTGATTGATGTGTGAAAATTCCATGGAAAAATGAATATCATATATGCCCAAGTAATGAGAGTCAATTCAAAGAGATATTTGCAAACTCACTGCATTAACTTTGAACACAAATGAATGTCTTTTATATCTTTACAATGAAAGACAAATTCCGAAAACCTAAACCTGGTAATAGAAATACAAACAGGAATGTGTGAACTGCTAGAGTTCTAAACAAAGTAAGTTTTAATGATTTTGACAATGTTACTACTGTAGATCCCTTTAACCCCAGAGATAATTTTATAAACAAAAAGTTCATGAATGCCTTTGGCATGACTTCAGCATCTTCTTCATATAGTAGCCATGTCAGAGTGTCACATTACCCTCACATCACATTAGCTTCTTAAATTAGACCATGTGTGTATGTTGTAGGTGGCCTTGTGTTTCAGAGACAAGAAAATGTTCCATGAAGTTTGGTGGTGACAGATGAGGTAATTATCAATCAGATCCCACTTCTTTCAATTTATATGAACAAGCTTTCTACTATTTGCATGGTTGAGAAAGGCATGTATACAAAAGCTTACATTTTTAGATTGAATGAAAGTTAAAGGGATAGTACAGTTCTGGTAGTAATATGGTAGTGACAGATGGGCCCTGTTGCAGAAAGAGATACAATCGATTATATGTTACAATTAATTGTAAGTCAGATCATGTGACTAAATGCACAGATCTGATTGGTTGAAATGTGCAAAATTCCTGACTTACAATTAAATGTTACTTACAATTGATTAAATGTTGCTTGTAAGTATCAGTTTCCATGGTGGTGTATATAATACGCGTGGTTTGCGGTTGCAACATGTGAGAGGGGAGGATTGGCGAGTCCTGAAAAGGACTGATTGTATTCTTTCTAGGATTGTATAATATATCTTTCTGCAATGGGGCCAAGATGTGTTATGAGTGATCAGAGGTTTCACTTTAAGTCAATTTAATTTCTACCATATGCATGATTGAGAAAGTTGTAGAAGAAGCTAATATCTAGAGATCAATTCAAGTTTTAAAAAAGGATTATATTATGGTTTGGGACAAGGCGATTATATATTTTTTCATTTTTATGCAAGGTAGAGGAGAAATAAGTGTTGGAATTATATTGTATTTATTTCTATCACCTGAGAAATCAAACCTAATTAATATATCTCCGGCGGATGCATGTTATCTGAAGATTAAATAATTCTTTCATCAATTTTCAGCTCTGGAAAATGGATAGGCTAAGCTGCTATGAGGGTGTACTGGTGTACTTGTGTACTTGAACATCATATGCCAGTGAGTGTCCCATGTATTTACATCAACAGATACCAATGACAAAGACAGGCCTGCCGGTAGCCCTCTCATCTTACTCACATATCTCATCTTGTAAACATCAGGGGAAATAATTTGGTGGGGTGATTACATCTGGGCTTTTAATATATAAAAATAACTCCTTTCACATCTTGGTTTCAAATCAAGACCGTTCCAACCAGGGTGGTTGGCATGGCAACACTCTTATGACACACACAATTTTATCAGACAGTTTGCATATATTCTTCCAGTAACATTGATTGGATTGTGGCTTACCTATATTTTTCAAGAGAATGTTAGGTTGAAAGTTGGATGATGTCTGGGCCCTGTTACATATCAAACGATTTATGATTGATCTAAATGATCAATACATCAATTGTATGATCAATCAGCTGATTGTGCGATCAATTAATTAATTACCATTGCTTACAATTAATAGTACAATCAATTCAATGATTAACCATAAGATTAATCAAAAATCTTTATGTTACGGGACCAGGACTATTTCAGGACTAGTCTAACTCCTGATTTGAATGGGGTACACATCCAATCTCTCTTCACACCAGGGTCTGTTGCGGCTAGGGAGGATCTCCGCCTAATGCAATAATTTGCCATCATCCCATCCCCCAACAGAATCATCCCAGCTACACAAACAATTGGGGCTTCCCCATAATCTTTGCGGTAGTCCCACACGTGCACTTTTATGTTAGCCATCAAGCAATTTGTGGTACTGAACTTTTACTGTACATTGGTAATTTGCAATTAACCTTATCCCCTGACAGATTCCTGACAGAATCATTCCCTGTATGTAAACAATACACATCTACTGTACAGTCCCTTACAGGCAGTTTTTCATAATACTCAAATTAAGTCCCTCAAGTTCTACTGACAGTCCCTTCTGTAAGTATGATGTATGCTTACTAGCTAACAAGAAGTGTGAATCCTATTTGAATAGCTGTCCTCACTCCTCAGGTATACATTGTATGCTCGCCTTGCTCGGTAAACAACAGTTGCGTTTTAAAGACTGCTCCCTGAACACCCGTCATCCATACACCACAGGGATACCATGGGTGTAGTACTGTACCACAAAATACACTTCTCCCATATCATTAACACAACCCTTTTTACAACAATTCAGCAGGAGACCTATAGTTAGGGGGAAAATGCTACTTTTCATTTCTGTGATAAATAAATGCTAATATATATCAATTGAGACAAATACATGGCAATAAAGCTTTGTTTTCATTTGTAAAGTGAAAATTACAGCTTCAAATTTCTCTGAAAAACACTGGCTAACATACTTGTACCTGTATAAAATGTAGTATCTAGAAGGATATTGTTCTCACTTCACATATGAGTTCATAACTCCATTACAATATCTGCAGAAAATTAAAGCAGCCTGAAAGCAAGGTAAGCAAGGCACAGGGGTGAGGACGAAATGCCTACCATTCCAGCACAGGTCCATTAATCTACTAGACCAGGGTAGGAGCCACGGTCAATGTCTGTCTAATGAATGCCACTGGGCCATAAATTGCAGCTTGACGTTTAAGGGTGTATGTACACAAACACCTTCTGTTTTTCCAGTACCTATTACACTGTACCTCTGCTATGAAAGGCAGTTTGTGTCAACATATCATCCAACTTGATATGATGACATTTACTATGTTCATAAAATATGAGCTAGGTATCAAAACACAAAATATTTAAATGCGACTTCTTAGTAAAATACAATTTACAACCATGCTACTTCTTATTATAAGATAAAGGAGATCGCCACACAAAAAACATCTCAGGCTTATGGGTTTTAATACCATTATTTGAAATTAAATGTCAAGCTTCTTCTATTTTGTGGGTTTCATAGATAGAGAGAGACAGAGGAGATTGTGAATGATACAGAGTTTATGAAATATTGAATTTTGGGGGGGCAAGTACATATATTTTTACTAGCAAATCAAAATAGTGTGGAGCCCTGTATTATAAAATGTAATTCAATTTCATACCAATTATTATTTTCCTGCCAAATATTGAATATATGGAAGAGAATTATGGAAATGCATGCTGTCCAAACTGAAGCATCTATTCCTGATGAATTGTATACCTGATTCTACCCCTAGTATTTACCACAACTTCACCTTAGAGTTGGCTTCATGCAGGTTCAATGACCACTAAAATCAGAACCATCAGTACATTATGGATTACTAACTAGATTGCTTATAAATCAGATAAGAGCAAATCCATTATCTCTAGATTGAAACCTTGTTTTAACCAAGAATACATGTTTTGAGAATTTAGTTCAACTTTAATGACAAAATGTCATTTTTTGCAATGACAAGATAAATTGAATGAGAAGAAAGAATATTTTTAACGAGACTATGCAAGACATAATTCAGCATACATACACATATTGTAGCTCTACCTGGCAGTAGATACCAGGGAAAAAATTAATATTTTTATTTCAGGGGCTCCCCTATCTAATTTTATGGAAGTTTTCGGGGGCTACTTTTCCAACTTTCAGGGGCTACAAATATCTGGGCCTCTTTTTTCGATTTTTAGGGGCTACTATTTAGCTCTAATGCTGTAAGTGATCATCAGATCAGCATTTGATCACGATCTGATCGTGCCGATATCCGATCATGCAGGATAATCAGGCAAAAAAAGAGGGGCTCTTTTTTTCGGGGCTCTTTTAGGCATTTTGGGGGCGAATTTGCCCGCCGCCCCCGTGTATTTTTTTCCCTGGTAGATACCATGAACAGAACTATGAACTCTAGTTCAACAGCCTTATAGCTCATCAAAGATTAATTTGACCCTCGCAAAGACGCAAGGACGTGCCGATGAATATGTTAACCTGATCATTAGCAATGAAGTCAACTGGTTCCCTACTTAGTACTAGATTTTGCAAACCCCATCGAGTTAATACAGGAACCACCCGGTTACGATAGGCAAAGGGGTAAAGATGACCCATAAGCCTACACACAGTATTAACACACACAGGAAACAAATTTATTGTAACCATTTTTTTGTCAAAGTTATATGATATAGGTCCTGTTGCAGAAGAGAATTGTAAAGTTGCAATTAATTGTAAGTCTGATCATGTGACCAAATGCGCACATGTGATTGGTTCAAATGCACACATTTTTCTAACTTGCAATTAATTGCAACATTGCAATCGTTTGTATCTCTTTCTGCAACAGGACCTTAAGGGATATAGAGGGATATATGACTTCAATGTCTATTTGAAGAAACCAACACCAGAAATATATCATCAGCAGCAATTTCTGTACCTATTAGTCAGCTGATGTGATCAAAATGTCCATCAACGCACAAAACAGAATGAGATACATTGTAGATGAATTGGGTTTGAAGATCTCATTCGCAAGGTATCAAGATTCCATTTATAAGATTATATCAAAATTCCATCTGTCAAATTTCAGGATTCATTTGTAAGATATCAAAATTCCATTTGTATAAACTCAAGATTCCATTTGAGAGACTGTAATCATTAACATAGTTTGGCTCAGCTGGCCAATAACACCATGTCCGCATTACAAGCCTTTTTAAATTCCTTTGTTGTGACAGTTCTTCTCTTCACACTGGAAAAACTGTAAATGTACCATGATACTTAAAATCTGTGCAAACTGGCATAATGGTTAATCAAGCAACACTTTGCAAGCTACGACAAGCTGGGACAGATGAAATCAAATACTAAATATAAATTTTTTAACAAAATATTGAAATAGGAAAAGAAAGAATGAAGGAGTCTATGAGCCCTGACATATGAAACTGTACAATAAAATATGAAATAAGACTTAAATGGAATAGGGCAGGATATATGGATTTTCCTTTTTAAATGGGAATTACGATGAATTGTGGCCAGTTGACACCAGAGACAAGACATTCCAACCCCTGCTCCCTCCCCTCCAGACCTCTGTGGCCTTTCCCATATAAATATCATCCAATTTAGCTCCAAAATACTTGCCCCCATTTCTTGATCGACTTGAATTAGACTGATGAAAATGATTAGTGACAAAATATTTTCATTTTTTTCCCCGAGGAAGGAATAAAATAAATACTATGTGACATACTGACATATAAAATGGATGACTAAGAATGAAAGAAATACAGTGAAATATTGACATGTGAAAGGAAATTATGTTGAAATATAAAAAAGATGGCATCATGAATAATTCATATTTTTAGCATATTACACTTCAGTTCAGTAGTTGTTTAAACAAAATTGCTGTGTGACTTTAATTCTTACATTGTATGGGAGTTTTCTTTTCTTAGTAATGGAATGATAATGGTATAAGAACTTGAGATGGTTTAGATCCCTAAGAACACAGCCCGTAGCTTGTATGCATTTACCGCTCGGTGCAGTGTGACAGTGAAAACAGATTACAGACAGTCAACCTATCAGACATTTGTATCCTTTTTCTTTGCTGCTGGAGAGGTTGGGGCCATTTACAAATTGTTTCTACAAAATTTTCTCTTGTCTCACATTTGTGAGACATAGGAAACTTAACTTTTTCATACAAAGCTTAGTGCAAAATTGTACAATATTAGTACAAAATAAAAACAGAGAGTCATTTGTTCAAACAACGACAAACATACTTTTGTTTAAAAGAGATAAAAACACACAAACACAACATGACACATGTGATTAAAGTATGCCGCCTGAATTTAAATTTGTACTTTAAATTGTATACTATTTTCCAACAGAGAGAATTTATCATTGTTTGTGATTGGACATTATAAGCCAGGCACTGGCCCTAAATTGATAACATAAAATCGCCTCTCCCTCTGCCCCCCCCCCCCACCCCCCCCCCCCCCCCTTACATACAGTACCACAAGGTACAACAACAAAAATGAAGATAAAACATCTCTTGGCTTTGAGTTTGACTTACTGAATTAATCACTGCAATAACAAAATAACTTTTTTTATATGATTGACTTACCTAAAGAACCATAAAAAATAAAACGATTAAACTTAGAAACTGCTGGGATATTAGAATGACAAAAGGATAAGATGACATTACAAAGATCAATTTGCACTAACCTATTTAATGTTCCGAACAAAGAAGCAACATCCTTTTCCATTATCATTTTCAATTAGACAGGAAATAAATTATGAATTATGAATTAATATGAAAGTGAAAGTAGTGGTAACATTAAAACAACATAAAAATTTAAAGATTTAAAGTAAACATTTGATGCCAAGGGTAAAAGTAATAATGGTGATTTATAATAACGTCTTCACATAAACTGACCCGAAAGTGGGATGCAATTTCTAGTGACATTCACAAAACACAAAGACAAAGACATAAATGAAATTCATCTAATGTACAGTACATCATGTAAATCAAAACTATATCATTATAACAATGACAGATGAAACACGAAAGTTAGTTTCTGATTTACATTCATGTTCTTTGTCTTCAATATGTTTGAATTTCCCCGTGGAATGTCTCCGGAACTAGCCCATCCCAACATTGTTAGATGAGAGTGAGAAGGGCATTGAAGTTGATTTTTTTTGCAAAATTGAGTTATGTTTTCCATCTTGCAGGTCATCTTCTATGTAATGTGAAAATGCTCAGATAATAATTCTGTCTAATTTTCTACATATGATGACACACGCAACGGTACCCCCGGTATCCCGCGTTGTGTAGCGCCATCTTGTGTCAACCCAAAGTACAACCGTACCGCAGAGCAATCATGGACGCCGCTGGTGTATTGCGTTGTGCATGCAGCGCTTGTATGCACGCTACCCTGGCCGCAAAGAGAGCATTTTGAATGTAAATAAAGCATAACGAAAATAATTTTACACTCTTTGGTACCCCAATGACATACAGCCCTGAAAAATAAATAAATAATTAAACAAAATGGCGGATTTTCATTTGGTACCCCAGGGTACCATTTATGTCATCATATGAATCACATATAAAAAAGAGCTACATTGGATACTGCATGGCTTTATCACAAATATTTTTAAAGTACAAAAGTGACATAGCGCCCTTCTCTTTCTCAAGCGACAATATGTACATGTTTGTAAGTAACTGTCTTGGGGCATCATATTTACAGGTGTAGAGAGATTCGATTCAGGTACCTAAACTCACTCCATCATCAAGTTCAACATGTTACAAATACAAAGAGAAATGAAAGTGTACTTAGTGAAATGTTATCTGCCTGTTTACTGGGACTGAGGATGGACGAAGCAACAAAGGAGACCTGACCTCCTTTCTGAAGAGCACAGGGGGCATTAAAACAAGGTATGTTTCTTACTTTGTCTACACCTCGTTTCGATAGTACGATGTAATATTGCATAAGATTAATTTTATTTAGAAGTGTCTGGGCCTTATACTTAGTTTAAGTCATTTTAAAATTTTAAAAATGAACTCTCACACCACTACCAACTCTAACATCTCTGTCAACTCCCCCCCCCCCCCCCCCCCCCGCCCCTCCCTCCAAAAGATTTTTAACAAAATAATTATTTAAAAAATCATCTTAAAACATACGTTTGTGTAGATCACTATTATCTAATTGCAAATCAATCAGGCTACAATAGTGTGCTTCCATATGAAGAGAAAAATGTAAGACTACATTCTGATAATACTTTTATTGCAAAATCAATGTGAAATTGTCACTAATATGGTTATCCCCAAACATGCTTGCTCTATTCAGAGTGTATCAGTCTAGTCAATTTTGAAAGTCAAATCGACCTGAACAGCTTAATTTGACAGCCTAGCAGGAGTAATCACAACAAAATTATATTCTAGACACTAGGGGGCAAAATTCCATTTTGAGATTGTTTCTGTCTCTTTGGAGACTGGCATGTGTGTGCATTTCCTCAACAAATTGTTGTATTTTTACCCAATAATACTATCGTCAACTTCAACTTTGAACAAACAATCTTGTGGCTTGTACACACTAAATTATTAAATTGTTTCTATCTCTCTTATAGCATCGGCAAGCGTGTGTGTGTCTGTGTGTGTGTGTGTGTGTGTGTTTGTAAGCACCCCCAACCGAGGACATACGTATATGCCACTACTATCCAACCACGGACACATTTCCATCCGTGGACCGTTCTCATTTTCTTAACTAGTGCAAACGATTGCTAATTTGATTTCCATTCATATATGCGCGCGCATCAAAAATCCGGAAAAATTAACGTGCACCCCGTACGTCCACGGTTGTGCTCTTGAATGTCGAACACATACACAATAGTCCTCGGTTGGGCAGTGAAATATCAATGTGACACATACACACATGTCCACGTTTGCATAGTACGAGGATTTCGGTCCTCGATTGACAGCATTTACGTGCATGTGTGTGTGTGTGTGTGTATAATCATGTGTGTGGGTTTCCTCAACAAATCGTTGCTTTTCAAGCCAATAACAATATCATCCATTTCCAGACTCATACTATATAGCAATATTCCCTTACCTCTAGAGATGGGAGAAAATATTGAATAGAGCATTGAAGACAAAATTATGTTATAGACTCTAGAGGGCGAAATTCCATTTTGAAAATGTGCCTATCTCTTTGCAGACTGGCATGTTTGTATCCTCAACAAATTGTTGCTTTCCGACCCAATCACATTATCATCAAAATCAAGGTTTGGGCAAATTGAGCAAAAAATTGTTCATGTTTTTAAAAATTGAAAAAGTCGTCAGTTTTGAATTGGATATGACGGGTCTAAATTCTGACAGGTATTAATCTACCTCTTCCTGTGGATGTTTTATAATGGCTCTTTCAGATCAGTGAAAAAATACACAATGGCTTGTGGTGATTTAGCCCTAAAAATGCCAAAAAGAGCCCACTAAAATCATAAAAAGTGCCCCATAAATTTACAAAAAGCTTAAAGCATAATAAATCCCTTAGTGCAATTTTCCAGCCAAAAGGCTTGACAAGTAGCTCCAAATAATAATATTTAATTGTTTCTCTGTTTAAGATGATATAGGAAATTACGTTTAAATCTACAAGCAGGGAAGTGGGGACATCATCCAAGTTTAAACACTTTATTTTCTTATCTTGAGATGTAGGAGTTGCTTTCTGTGCAAAATGCCCTTCAATGAAAGCTACCATGACTCCCTAGGCCCTACTAAGTACTTACTCCTTGCTAGGGATAAAACACCTGCAGTGTGTGACCTGAAATGACCCCCTTCAGTCTGTAATGCTGCATTTCCAAACCATGAACAATACTCTTGTGTACAAACTATGTAAAAACCAATGAATTGACAGAAAGTGAACACAATTTGTATCCACCCTCCGCACACAATAACCCATCGCTCAGTTTGTCAGTGTGAAATACCTGCACAACTTCTTTAAAATTCTATACAGTATTTTCAAACAAAGGAGATTAAATGGTATACAACTTTGCTTTCTTTTTCTCATGTGAAATGTCCCTACACGGCTACAGGTATACCTTATACCTCTCCCTGAATGAAAGACATCACACTCACAGCCTAATCTAACTGTCAGGGTGAAATACCTGCAGTGGGTGACCTGACATGACCCCCTTCACACCACACTGCTGTATTCCAAAACATGGCCCATAAACCTCTAGGAGTATTAATATATTGTAGATAGTAGTTGAGGACTTATTTTTCCAATGTGAAATGCCCCTTGAATGAAAGACATCACAACCTACTCAAACTGTCTGTCAGGGTGAAATAGCTACAGTGGGTGACCTGGCATTATGCCCTTCACACCACACTGCTGTATTCCAAAACATGGCCCATAAACCTCTAGGAGTATATAAATATATTGTAGATAGTAGTTGAGGACTTATTTTTCAAATGCGAAATGCCCCTTGAATGAAAGCCATCACAACCTACTCAAACTGTCAGGGTGAAATACCTGCAGTGGGTGACCTGGCACGACCCCCTTCAGCCCCCAGGCATACAACCTGGGAGAGGGTTGGCTGGCTGGCTGACTGACACTTGTTTGTCAAATATTTCCCCCCTGATCGAAAGCTGAAAGACGCAGTAAGAGTTGAACTAGACATAGAACTAGAAGTAGAAGGGTCTATGACTTCATAATCTCCAGACAATGAACCACCATGAACCATACAGTATGTCAAAACAAAGAAGTTTAATGATACTTGATGAATTTCATTGGCAAGTGTATAAACTTAGTGGGATGAGTAAATTATCAATATACGCATGCAAATGAGTTTAAGAAAATTTACTGGCAAACAAATTAGCTTTTGCTAAGATATCAGCAAATATAAAAACCAAGGAAAGAAGAAAATTATGTTTTGAATATTAAAATGATCAATTTTATTTAAACTTCATTGTAATTATGGTACACAAACTTAAAATGTAGCCTTGAACTAGCCGATAAATCTATGGCCTTAATTCTATCTATGTTTCGCTTCAAAGTAAATAGGCTCCATCCCCGTGTTCACACACAAAAATTTCATCCCTTAATCATGACTAAAGAATCAGCAGCTGACTATAGAATCAGCTGCTGATTAGCTATCCGATGAAATTTGTGTGTCTGAACGCTGACTAACGAAACGACGTATAGCAAATCATGATTAACGAAACGCGGGTTTGATCATCGTTTTGTACGAGAGCTGACTATAGAATCACGATCATTTCATGTGTGAACAACAGCTCGCTCTTTTAATCATGATTAGCTATACGAGACTCGTATAACTGGGCGGAGCTTAACGCCCCACAGACAGAGAAAAGACAACACACTGCGCAGTAGCAAACTGCGCGCTTATACGATGTTTCGTGTAGCTGGGGGCAGCTGGAAGCCAGCTGTTTTGAGATCTTGTTTGTGTGTGTGTGAACGTTAGGATAGTTTGGGTTAATCATGATTCTCTATACGACGTATCGTTAGTCATGATTAAGGGATGAAAATTTGTGTGTGTGAACATGCTGCATGTCTGTTGTCCTCAACCTTTCTTGAGGATTTTTTTTCTGAGAAAATTGCAGATGGATTTCATTATCAATAGCCTAGCTCGTGAGTGCTAGCCTCTCAAATTATGTTGTTAATGTTTTCCATGTGACAGCTACGTGGAAATACTTGAGGCAATTCATGTGCAGTAAAATAGTGCAGTCTTCCAAAGTATAGCGAAATGAGATGCTTCATGAATGCAAGTGCAATTTCAGAGGGGATTTTGCAATTCTCCCATTTCTTATGTGTACATTGACAATGTGACATTGATAATTGTATTACGTTTTCCATGTGACAGTTAAATACTTGAGATAGCAGTCAGTGCAAATTTGCTGGAAATAAGCAAGTTGAGATGTTTCATGCCAATTTTAAAATGCATTCTTCAAATTTTCAAACCTTTTTTTTGCCTGTATTTATAAGAATTAATCAAAATATTGTGCTTCAAAATTGATGTTACAAATTATGTTTTGAATGTTTTTCATTAGATAGCCAAATACTGGAGGCAGTTCATGAATAGTGCATGATATTAAAATAACTTGTTGACACTCACAAAAACATCCATATCACATTTCCCATTTACCCTCAGTGACATTACATGTTTCGTGCGCCTGTTTTTACACAAATGTTGGATTTTGACATGAATGTATCAATGACATTGCAAAGGTTATCCATTTAAAAGCCGAATATCAAATGTACAACAGTTTGTGTTTTGTCTGCTTTTGACATACATGTACATGCATTCAGGAATTATTTGTTTCCAACATGTTATTTCAATACTCTGCTTTTGTTTGAGATCTATATCAAATGTCAATTGAGTTACAAATGTTATTCATTTGGCAGTTGAACAACAAATGTACAATAATTTGTGTGCAATGCATGATTTTGACATACTTGAGCTCATTGACTTGTTTCAAATGATTTTAAGAGTAAACTTTCCACACACATGGTTTTCTTTTATTTCTATATCACATGTTCAATTTTGCTGTTAATGTTTTTCATTTGACAGCTCAATACCACAGGTGGTTTGTGTACCCTGCACACTAGTAACTAGATTATATTTGTGTGAACTGGGGGAATTTATTTTTCACTTGAACTTCAGTGCATGACCTTGAATGGAAGGTTTGAAATTTTCATTATAGAGACATCATAAATTAAACTTTGGTATGTTTGGTATTTTAAATGTTGCTACTTCTTGGAAACAATTTCATTTTAATCTGGACTGGTAAATTGGGTGTGGTTTGAAAGGATTCTATTTATTGTGTAATCAGTTAATTTGAATTGTTTTAACTTATCAATTAAAATTGATTTGAATAAAATCAACATCATGATTCATATAAATATTTTAATAAATTTATGTGACCGGCTATATAGCGAAACCCTGCACTTGTGGGTAAAAATCAAAATGTAGTTTTCATACCATTAGAAAGGCCTCGTCACAAGCTTTCATTTGATGCTTTGTTCTAACAAATTGGTCAATAATTGGTGAAGGTATGTTTTAATTTTACAATCATAAGTCTTTTATACACATTATGTGAACTTAAAATGCCCATTTCTTCTAAACATGAATTACCGACAAGTGCAGGGTTTTGCTATAGCCGGTCACATTTGTGTGAACTGGGGGACTTTATTTTGCACTTTAACTTCCATGAACTTGAATGGAAGGTTTTGAATTTTTATTATAGAGACATCGTAAATTAAACTTCGGTATGTTTGGTAGTTTAAATGTTGCTACTTCCTGGAAACAATTTCATTTTAATCTGGACTGGTAAATTGGGTGTGGTTTAAAATGATCTAAATTTGTGTGTAATCAGTTACTAACATTGATTTGAATTGTTTTAACTTTCATATTGATCAATTAAAAGTGATTTGATGACAATTATTTAAATATTACTCTTTTAAATAAATTGTAAACAAATCACAAACCCTGATTTTAACATTGACCTGGAGAATAGATTCACAAGAAGTTTTATTGTACACACAAACTTATTTTAAATCCTGGAATTAAATTATATATCAAATTCAAATGCAGCAGGTCATTCAATAATAGGTTGTATTTATTGTGGTGACAAAATGAGTTCTGAGTATTGCCTCCTACAAAAGCTTCAACATCCCCCCACCCCCCCCCCCCCTACCCCGAAAAAAAACACATAAACATAGCTTTGAAGTGGTTTACAATCACACCAAGTTGTTGATTTTAGGGAGGTTCAAACACTACAAGAACATACTGTACGTGTCTCTTCTTTCATACAATTAGAGGTGTTTCTACCATAAACCTCCACTTAAGTGACACATAGACCCGTCCTAAATGGGTTAAGAATTCCAAAAGGGGAAAAAATCATACCAAAGGTCTTAATTTCACATTTTACAAAAGCCCAAAAGAGGATAATATAATATATTTCTGCCTAAAAAGTACAAATTGAACAACCTGATTTTTCATGGTGCAGTTGCACTTTTCAACCCGCCTCTCTTTAGAAATGGAATAACTATAAATAAACTTTAAATATTTTCTTTCATTTCGAGCCATTCTACCCCGAGGGGTTATAGAAATTGCAGGGTGGTTTGAACTTGGGGAGGTTTTTGTATTATTTTCGTAAGGCTCGGTTCACCTAGGGGGTAGAAATTGTGAGGTAATTTGGACTTGGAAAGTTTTTGTGGTTCTTTTTTTTTGTACAGTACTTCACCTACAATTCTACAAATGTATAGAACAACAGGTCAACAACAAAGGGCCATCTGCACTTGGGAAATAATGGGATTTTTAGCCAAAGAAAGTAAGTTGTCTATCATCTTTCATTGACAGGTTGGTTGTTTGCATTTGATCCTATAAAATAAAATTCTTAACCAGAATGAAATGGATGGGACCCTTGATCTTATTTTGGAGTTTTAGAACCACACATTTGATACAAAAAATTGCTTTTAAATGAGAAAACATCAGGCACATGCAGTTTAGAACACTGACTTGAAACTTTCCAATATGTAATCTCTTATATCTCTCTGATTTGTTGTATCCATTTCATGCTTATTTTGCCATCATATTTTCCATCCACCATTGTCTTGTCACTTTCACTGCATATATCTAGTAGCCTTGCATCTAACCCGACTTCCAGACTTGATAGTTCTTATTACATGAATATAGTTTGTTATGAATGAATAGATAGAATTTTTACCATATTTCAGTCAATCAAATCTCATTTCTTTTAGGATCAAGAGTTAGTTAGAAATCTCATAACAGCAGACATATTAAAATAACTTTGATAACCACAAACAGTATATATACATATATTTTAATAAAACTTAAAAGCTTACAGCCTTGAGGCTAGGTTGTCTTTCCTTTGCCAGTTTGCCCCCCCCCCCCCCCTTCCATGTAATCAAAATATTTTCTATATGTCATTGATAGGCCAGATTGTTATTTTTAGAGCTGACTTTTACCAGCCAATATAAAATCATCTATAGAGAAATATAAAGGTACCCATTAACCAACTGCATACAGTTAGTATAAATCATCTATCAAGTTTATAGACATGATATGAAATTCATACGTACAATGGGTTAAGTAAGAGAAATATCTTTTTAGCAGAGGTGCTGGGCAATTCCGTATGAGAGAAGGCAAAAACACCACATCTCAAAGTTGAGCAATCTTCCCTAAATCAAACTGTTATCAATAGAGGAAAACTTGAATTTTAAGAAACTGAAAACCGTTTGTATATATAGCTCGATTGGTTTTTCAAATATTTCTGCTTGAATTGAACAGAAATTTATGACCTTTTATTCATAAATCAGCTTCATTTTGTGAAAATAAAGTGAATCTTTGAATTCAATGACTGTTTCTGCTCATTTTCTCATATTTTCCATACGATGTTGTAACAAACACAAATTGTAAAGCATGGGCAGTAACTTCATTGCATATTTTTTTGAGAATTTTTTTTAATCTATGCACATTTGATCGTAATTCCGTTACGATAAAACGATTTAAGTTTTTCTCAATATCTTATTACTTGTTCTTTAGTCATGTCATTGTGAATTCTCTTCCTTCACCATAGTCCTAAGAACTTCCAACATAATTTTCTGAAATAATGTCACTACTTTTTCCAAAAATGGCGTAACAGTATTAGTAATTCCGTTACGTAACGGAATTACATGCACATGGTTTGTAAGGTATTGAATGATATTGCTGAAAATAAATTGTTTTCTTGTTCTGAATGTAGAAATACCCTTTAAATAGCATGAACTGTAGCCATACGTAGACAATAAGTCATTATACATACAGTACATGTACTGTACAATGTTACTTTATCTGACTCATTACCTCACATGCTTCATATTGCATCAATGGTGATTTAACTAAATTGATACACGATAGATAATTTCTCTAATTTCTCCACGAACATAATAGAGATGATAATGTTCTATCATTAAATTAGTTTCCAGCAAGACCCACTTGACTGAAATTATGAAGATGCAGCAGATTCATGTTTGTACTTTAGATAGGGAAAAACAAAAACAATAACAAAAATTTTAAAATATCCAGTAATTAGTATGACACTGGTTCTACATTTATTTTCTCACATTAATTTACATTGATGTATTTTAAGATATAAATCATACCTTCAACTTTCAAGGAGATTTAATATTAATAATTTTGTATGTAGATTTGAATATCATTGATCAGTTAAGGGCTCATAACTCACCATTAATTATGTAAATTTGTATTAAACTGAAGCATATAAAATCAAACATAAATACAGAATAGGCTTCAAGATATTCAAAACTATACATAATACAGGCTAAGATATGTTTGATTCATTATCATAAAGTCAGAATTCATTGAGTGTTCAGTGTGCTTCTGTATGCAGATCAAAGAAGATGTACAAAGTATTTGCATTTTCAAATGGGAATTCCTAAAGGTGTCTTTCATTTTTTGCAATTCGATTTTTAAATTTTATATGCCAACTTTTTGTATTTGGATCATACATGTTTATATCCGTACATGTATTTCATGAAATGAATGAAAACGCATTCTAAATTGATTTGAGAGTAAATTAAGATCACTTTAGGATGAATTTTTAAAAGAATAATTTTAGAATATAACATTAACAAGAGTTTATATAACAAATCTCGATTTGTTTGTAATTCTGTTACGCACACACATAAATTCAGGACTTGTTCTGGTCCTTATGTAAGAGTTTAACAATGCATACATTGTTTAACAATGCATACAAATTCTTTACTATAGACTGTACGCAGAAAAATGTAACCAAGAAATTGCATTTTCATGGGTGGATTCATGGGTGGATTTCACAGGCGTAATTCCGTTACAGTGACATTCGTTTGTCTTAAGGTAATTTCAGAGGTTAAAATAGATCATTTCTGGAAAAAAGATGTACCAAATTCAAGTTTGTAACTTAAATGATAAGTTTTTATTACCAATGAAGAATTTTTTGTGGTAGCTTTTGCAGAAAATCATTACAAAGTTAGTGTTGAATAAAAGACCCCTTTCCGTTATGATTGTATTTTGGTCTCCTGACGCTACAGTGTTATAGATTTGTACCTCTAGTACCCCTGCCAGTTATTAAAGTTGTAAAAACTGTGGAAGTGAAAGGAATTTTAAATATGATTAAGAAAACAGAGCTAAAAATCACTTATATGTCATTCTGTAACAGTGGAATTGCCCATTCACAATGCATTTCCATTCACACAGATTTCCAATATTCAGGAAGTTTACAAGGCTTTATAGCATTGAAAGTTGAATTATTTGCCCCGTTTGTGATTTTAAATTGTTTAAATGTTTCTTGATATTGATGATGTGCAGTTCTTTAGCATGTCACATAATGTAGGTACTTTTTTTTTTTTTTTACTTTGGGTTTTTTCACAATTTAACCATTTTTCTTGAAGTAAAGGAAAAATTAAAAAATGTTGCTATTTTTTACTTCAAATATGGTTATTATTGTCAAATTATTGATTTTTGAAAAGTATTGAAGCTAAAATGTGAATTTGTTGTTGTTCATGTACCGATTTGTGGAAAAGTTGATCCCACTGCTCAAGTTGTGTAATTCCGTTACACACTAGTGGACATAGTTTCTAGGATTTTTCTTTCATTTAATTGATGCAATCCTTTTTAATTTCTTGCCTACTAATATGAAGCTGAAAATAAACCGAAATAAAGCTGGAGTTTAGCAATATTTTTTTCAAATTTCACTCTTATTTGTATTTTGGCCATATTTTCATTTGTTTTACACATAACAAGTTCAAAAATTGATTTACAGATATGTCAAATTATGGTTTATATTCAAGTGCTAGATAGCCTTGATGTTTGCATTAGCATGTAAGAAAAGTTGAGTGCAAAATAATTGAGTTTTCCTTGTAACTTTCAGAGATGTAATTCCGTTACAAATTTGTGTAATTCCGTTACAGTGGTCTTTTTTCAAAAAAGTGAATTTGTGAACTTATCATTGTGTTGTTTATGCACGTACTTGTTCCAAAATGAAGTTGACATTATCAAGATAGACAAAATACATAAAATCAGTTTCAAAGTGTCTTATATTTCAGAGAAACTCAATGCAAACTTGTAGCAAAAAAAAAACTCCATTCTCCGGTAATTCCGTTACGGTCACACATATTGGTCTAGTGTGCAACAACACATGGAAGATATAAAACCATTTCCCTATCATGTTGTAGCCTGGTTACCCGTGCAACTTACATAAGTATCAAAATTTACTTAAGTCATCAGAATATTGCGCAGGGAATGAAATAATGAGCAAAAAACGTCTCTGAATGTAATTCCGTTATGGTGGAATTGCCCTGCTTCAAAACAATGCTCAAACAAATGGTACACAACAACATAGAAAGTAGAGAGTCATATTTCTGACGATTTGACAGTTTATCATAACATATTATCATTCATAATTATACAACGTTATAATATAAACGTTCAGTGATGTATCTGGTCTGTTGAGATAAAAATCTAATTATAGAACTTTCATTTATTTCTAGTTTCATTCAGAAACATGAAATCGAAACAAAACTCTGTGTGGTAATATTTTTGAAATTGTTTATTTTTAATTCATAGTGTATTTATAGTTTATTTATTTCATACATAATCATGAAACCCAAACAAATTACTGTGTGGTTTCTAGTCTGCAGAGATATAATTTACACAATGTAAATAACTGGAATGTCAGCTGCTTCAACAGAAATAAAGGAATAGATTGCATTCCTGGGATGTAAACACAGTTGTCTGGTGTTTTTCCCATGGAGCTTTGCTGAAATTGATCCAGACAGGGGGGGTCATCTTGGCTGCCAAACAACTGTACAAATTAACCCTTTGCTTTGTATGAATGTTGTTTCATACAGTCAAACCAGTCCCTGTTGGTGTCATTACACATTGACGAGGTGTACCCATGATCGTTCAAATTTGTGTGTACAAACGGGTCTTTGTAGCATGTTTTATTTTTATTAAAAAAGAACTGATGCGCTATATACAATTTGTACATGTTGTCGTAAATGTCATAAATTATTATTGACATACTCAAATCATACATAAAACTCTAAAAAAGTTACTGGTACTAGTTTATATTGAAGCAGATCTCAAAATTTCTATTTTAAAAATTTGTGGAGCCCCATAAAAAAAAAATTGTAATGTCTTATTTTTGTTATAAATTATACTCTGAAAAATCTGGCATCACATAGATTAGGCTCCAACCTACATGTACAAGATGGTGTGCATAACTCAATCAAGCCAAAACTCAACATAAAGCCGTCCTCACTCTCCCCCAACGATATCTAGCCTGATCTCATCTATTGACTTCATTTTCAAAATCTTCATTCACAGCAAACCCACAGAGTCTGTTCATTCATTCAACAATAAGATTTGATATTCAAAGACATGATTGATACTAAGACGGGTCATTAGCTGCTAATGATGCCATTTGATTCCTAGGGCCAATTTACTTTTATGTCCTACCCACAATAGCAACGATCCCCTATAAATCTGGGATCAAACGAAGGCAAGGTTCTTTTCCTATGGACGAATTCTACAATATCTTAAATTTACTTGTATGGCCTATCAACAATGTAACTTTGCAGAATTGTATTATCTGGCTCGCTTTGCAAGAAACTGAAATAAGAAGACAAACTAACTTTACAGTACAGTACATTACATTGTTGCCACATAAACAGAATGACAAATTAATTTCTCTTAAATTTACTTGTATATCCTCCTAACAATAGCAGCAATCCCCTGCAAATCTGAGATCAACTGATGGCAAGGTTATTTACTTATTTTCCTAAAAGACTTCTACCATAAGTGAATCCTAAGCAACTAGGCAGAATTTATAATTTGATCTGGTTAAGAAACTGACATATAAGGAGACAAATTAACTTAATAACTTATAAATTTACATGGACATTGTCTTTTCAAAAGAAATGACACATTTCATGAATTTCAATTCATGACTTTCTTGTATTTCATATCATCAACCCTAAAACATCCGCTCACAAATATCAATATTAACGAGCAAAGCTTATTACTGCCAGCAAGTCTATGAATTGGCCGGTAAACATTATTTCTAATGATCATTCTAATTTTAGTATTACATAAAAATAGTAGGGGAAAAATTACTATTAGAGTTGAGCAGGAAGATCTCACATTGAATTAAGACCAAAATATTAAAATTATGTTATGAAGGAAACATAATCTAGAGAGCAAGAGTAAAGACATTTTCATTTTTGCTTACAAGAGCTGAATCAAGTATTTGTTGTGGGTCATCTTATAAGTAACTTTCAGTAACTCAGGAAAAAATATATATAATGTGAGAAATAAAAGAGGGAGATCTCCATATCAAATTTAGAATGCACTAACTATCTGTGTCAAGCCATGTATCAGGCAAGACCCATCGATTAAAGCTAATGAGAGCTAGAGTTGTAACCCGATATCCTTTATCAATGAATAGTTCATTCAGATTTTAATTAAAAATTGCTAATCATCATTAATACCAAGAGCTGAATCAAGATTTGTTGCAGATCATTTTTGGAAGTATATTTTGGTACCAGAAACTAAGGAAAAGGCATATACAATGTGAGAAATAAAAGAGGGAGATCTCCATATCAAATTTAGAATGCACTAACTATCTGTGTCAAGCCATGTATCATGCACAAGACCCATCGATTAAAGCTAATGAGAGCTGTAACTTGATATTCTGTATCAATGAACACTGAGCGCCCTACAGGTGTCCCCCTGGCATGGGGATCAATGCAGGAATTAATTTTCAATTTTAGGGGTCTACTTTTCCAATCTGATGGATATCCAGAAATTTGTCTACATAATACCCTATAGATGGTAATTTTAGGGGCTACCTACTGATTTTTAGGGGGCTATTTTGAAAATTAGGGGGCAAAATCGCCCTCTGCCCCCATATATTTCCTACCCTGATGGGGATATCAGTTTCCCAATAAACAAGATCCAGCACAGTATATTGATCATGAGAGAAGAGAATATAGATAAGTATGCATGCTTAGCCAAGATTCCATTACATGATGAAGTGGATATAAAGTAATTAGGGCCAATTGAATCGATTTACTAATTGATTACAAAGTCTGCTCATATTATGAAAGTAAATCTGTAAGAATCGTTAACCTGTTTGAGACAGTGCCTGAGCTATCTCTGGATTGGGTGCCAATTATAATGAGTTATTTTATAAAAATAACCAAAATTAAATTATCCATGGCAGGTTTATCAATTTAGTATTTTTTGCATCTATATTCCCTTCAAACATAAACACCTGTGTAGAGTACATGTAAGTGAGATGGGCGAAACAAATCAGATAATGTTACGGTGTTATGGTACAGGTATGACGTCAGTCTGTGTGTTGAAGACTTCTGTTATTCAAGGCTTGTTGACATTCACTGTATGTTGACCCAACAGGTTAGGGGAGACTAGAGCAGTCAAATGTCAATTAAACAAGGCTGATTGATAAAATAAAGTTCATATTGCAATATATATATTTTAGTCATGTACACTTATTACCCTATATAATATATTGAGTTAGTATGGTAGTTAAGTGTTCATTGATGCAACATCTGGAATTCAAGAATGGTCGAGTGTAAATCAATTTTGGTTGGTGGGAACTTATGGTGATCTAATGTTAATTAAACAAGACTGATAGATGAAATCAAGTTTTCCCTTCATACATAAAAGTGAAACTGCAATATTATGGTTCACATACAGTATACATTTTGTTAGGCTGGTATAGCTGTGTTCATTCATTGATGCAACATCTGTAATTCAAGAGAACGGTTGTTTGTAAATCAATAGGTTGGTGGGAATGGGAGAGACTGTGGCGGTCTAATGCAGATTGAACAAGACTGATTGATGGGAAGAAGGATGTTTGTGTAATTAGTAAGCCTATCCTTGCCATGACCAGCCAACCTTGGCAAGGGGGAGGGGAGACTAGAGGGGCTGCAGCCCCCTTCCCTACCCCCAAAAGTTATAGAAATTATACCTCATATTTGTGGAAAAGCATCACATTTTTGAGCAAAAATCAACTCACTTTTAATAGTGCAACATCAAACCCTCTGTGCTGTTCAGTTTGTGAACCAACAAATAAACACATGATGTCATGTATTATTATATTTTGGCAATGATTCTTAACAAATTGATTTATTAAAATAAACACATTTAAACGCTGGGGAAAAAATAAGTATACTAGTTCAACATCTTCTGAAGATAAAACAACAAATATTCCTGATATATGCAGTTCTAGAAGGGCCTGTTCTGCAAGTGATTAGAGGAAAATTTGAACAACCCCAAAATGTGTATTCAGAGTTTCTGGCACTCATAACAACATCCCAAAAAATTAATAATTGTACATGATTTAATAATCACAGGAAACTAAAGAAATGTACTTTTAAAGGCAAAATTGCAAATGAACTGCTTGCTGAAATATGATCACTTCAAATAAATTTGCCAATAACCCATCATTAATTGAGCGTGATCATTTTACAAAAACCTCATTCAAATATCTTGAAAGAACCAATACAGGGTCTTGATACTGATATATCTGATATTTCGGAATTCATAATACAGTCTCATTTCACATGGTCCTTACAAATTGACAAGAGAGATCCATTTCATGACATTCCTTTCCTAAATATGATACTGATTTCACCCTCTTTGTACTCGGTTTAAAAGGTACTTTAAGAGTGAATAGCACATCACCAAGAAGGTTGAAACCACAAAGTAACAATATTCTGTCCATTTTTTTAGTCCTGGACCCTGTTGCAGTGAGAGATGGGCAATTCCAAGGTAACAGCGTGACGGTAGGAGGGTGTTTCTCACGGTGAAAGTCTAAATAACTCACAAAATAAAAATGTCCAGAACCAAATTTTGATATGCATCTGTTACCACTATTCTACTAATTATTTACAATAGGAAAGAAAATCAAAATTCCCACTAAATTATGAATTATCAATATCAATATCTGCGGTAACAGCGTGACGGCAAAAAGACATGGGTTTCTTACATGGTAAGAAACTAAGCAAACTCTGTGAACTACAGGAACATTTTGCAATTTTGTCACATTGATTCTTTGTACTAGACATCAAGCTAGAACATCCAAATAAAAATGTAGAAAAAATCCAATGTTCATAGTAAATATGATATCATAAACGTATCTGTGCACGGTAACAGCGTGACGGTAACAGCGTGACCTCTGAATTGTACATGTTATATATATGGGAGATATTGATGAGATGAATAAGATTATATAATTTTGATGTAGTCATCCAGAATCTATACAGAACTAGATGAATGGGTAATATAACCCAGATGCTCTGAAATGATGGTTCGCATGACACAAATTTGCAGCCTAGCGCCCTCTATTGATCAAAAATGTTTTTGGACAAAACTGTAATTCTTATCTTTTTCAGAATTTAGTTTGAGGAACCATCAAATATCAAACCCAAAATACAAACTTAATTGTAACAATGAAATATTAGACCTTTAACATCTGACCTTTGACCTTATTTCTCAAATTAGCATACAAATGTTTAATTTTATGTGGCACAGTGCATATCTACAAGTGATTTGTTTCATGTAACATGATTTCAATGTCAGTAAGTTTTTGTGTTTGAATTGGTAATTATCCGAGTGACCTTTGACCTGTGCTCCAAACATTTTCATAGAATTTTCTTTTATCTACAGTACTCTTTCTAACATTAATTCTGGCATTTTTTTGTGAGATAAAAAATAAACTACAATAATTTGACCTGTTGACCTTTGACCCCATGACCAAATTCTATAATCAGGTCATCTACTTCACTGAACGCATACCAGTATTAATTATCATGTCATCCTTCAAGGATTCTTGAAATATGTTGAGAATAATATATATTTTTTGCATATTAATTAGCTGTGACCTTTGACCTTTGACCTCATGGCCCCAAAATGTATCAGATAATCCATACCTCTGAATACATGTCTTGTACAAAGTTTGAACAGAATCCATCCAACGATTCTTGAGATATTGCAAAAAAAAAGTAGGTTGCGTCACGCTGTTACCCAAAAAGTAACAGCGTGACCAAATTGATATTGCTTAGATTAATTAGTGGTAAAAGATAATGCTGCTATTTAGCATCCATAATATAGCCCTATGGGTGAATGAAGAAGAAACAAAAAATAATTTCATTCCCATTCATATTTTTCCAGAAATATTAAAAATACCTGTTTTTAGGGTAACAGCGTGACATATAGATGACTATAAATGAAACAGTCACTGAAGCAGAACAAAGAGCGAAAATGCCGAAATAGATATTTATCTGATAAATTGAAGTAATGTTCTTACCAACACTGAAAGAAAATTTTATGAAAACCTATTTTTGCAGCTCTTTTAAGCTTAATATTTACAAGTATATTTTGTGAAAATAATTGAAAATTAATTTATGCTAATTTATTCCTATGAAATAATAGTTTACGCCAAACATTTTTTTTAACAAAATGCATTTCTGAATAGTTTAATCTTTAAGCTTTAATTTGATACCAAATATGTTATGATTCGATGAATCTGAAAAATGGGTGCTTATGTCAATGTTTGCTTGGAATTGCCCAGATGCAATCGACTAAATGGGCAAATCTCATTGGTTCAAATGCATATTTTTTCGGACTTTCAATCTTACAATCGATTTCAATTCTTTCTGCAACTGGCCCTGAACTCTCTTTACCAGGTAATCCCAGGCAGATTTTGTAAAACTTTCATCATGAATCTGAATATTTTAAGAAGAGTACATTTGTTTCCACAAAAGTATGCATCTAATAATAGTCTTAAGAACAGGCATTACTTCCAATGTTCATTCAAATCCATCAACATTGCTTGTGATTATACATTCCCAGACATTTTAGTCACAAATATAGCCAACATCAGTTCTACAAAGTTATGTAGTTCTAAGCATTTGCTTTATGTCTCACAGGACTTTCCATAAATAGCCCCTGACAAAACACTTGTCATCATTTCAAAATATACAGTGTAAAATAAATTTTCATGGACTTCTTAGAAAATACATACTTTTTTTTAATTATTATTCACACACAGGGGGAAATGGGAGTGTAAGGAAATGGAAGTCTAGTACCAGACACCTGTGGGAAAAGACTGCTGGACAAAACGGCACAACTGACAAAAATGACAGCCTCGACAGACAGGTATACATCTAGTATTGGGAACATGAACACAATTGAGAAAGAATTTCAAAGAAACGTGTGTGGCCTATGTTCTAAACATAACAAGTTGAACACATTAGACAGGCCAAAAAAAAAAAAGACACATAAATGTTAAAGAAATGATTTAATGTGAGAAAAAGACAAACGGATAGAGAGAAATATGAAGGGAAACAGACGGACAGGAGGAGCACAGGGATTTCAAAAGAAACAGATTTAGTAATATGTGGGGAAATAGAGGTGAAAGGAACAATGAAAACAATACACAGGGGCTCAGGGTGATTTAGCCCCCGAAATGCCAAAAAGAGCCCCCCAAAATCATTAAAGGGCACCCATAAATTTGCATCTAGAATTCAATGCAAAACTAAATTTTAGAGTCCTCTTTTTATGCTGGTGAGCTTGAAAAGTAGCCCCAGAAAAATACATTTCGTTTTGTTTTCCCTTGAAAGGAAGTGGAAGTCTAGTACCAGACGCCTGTGGGAAAAGACTGCACTGGACAAAATGGCACAATGGATAAAAATGACAGACTGACGGACAGGTATTGAGTAATGGTAAATATATATAGGTATTGAGTATTGGGAACATGAACAAAATTGAGAAAGAATTTCAAAGAAACGTGTGTGGCCTCTATTATAAACATAACAAGGTGGACAGGCCAACAAAAAAAGACACATAAATGTTAAAGAAAATGATTTAATGTGAGAAAAAGACAGACGGATAGAGAGAAATATGAAGGGAAACAGACAGACAAGAGGTTCACAGGGATTTCAAAAGAAACAGATTTAGTAATATGTGGGGAAACAGACAGGCAGAGGGGCACAGGGATTTCAAAAGAAAATAAATCACAGGTACACGGTTCAAGACCTATCAATCATAGACTGATAAAAAAGGTTTGGAGGAGGAAGCCAACAAAAAGGGATTGCAAATTCAAAGGGAAAGTGTTCCCAAGACAATGTTCTGAGTAATACGATGGTTACATTTCATTTTAGAAGAGTCATGCCCCAACCAAACACAGCACTGATTTTATTACTTCCATCCTTTTCACCTTTGTGTGTGTTATTTTGTTTAAATCTGTTTATTAATTCATTCAAATTCAGTTTATTTACTGCTGATCAATGTTTCCTGAGTGTAAAATATATACCTTTCGAACATTTTAAATTGAAAGAGATTTATGTGAACAATGATTTCCATTAACATTTCCTACCAGCCTACTGCCAGAGGGAACAATGAAGGGAATATGAAAGAGGAATTAGTCCAGGAAAAGTGAAGTAGCATGTGATTTCTAAATTTAGAAAGTTCATGGTTAATTTATAGGTCATTGGCCATTAAATAAATTCAACATAATAAATTCAACATAAGCCTGGAAGGTACAAAAGTGAGAATAGTTCAAGCGAAATAGGGTGAGAAATCGAAAGGCGGAGGTTCAGAACATTCTCTTTAGAAAGCGGTGGTTATTGGGGGACTTTCCCAGTCTAGATGTCGGTGAATTGAAATTGGTTCGAAATATAGACATCCATCAAACAATAATTTCTCTCTCTTTTTCATGTATATATATTTATGCGCACTGAGACTTAATTGTAAGATTGCGCTTTATAAGAAAGGATTATTATTATCATTATTATTATAAAGGATTTCATTTATACTGGATTTTTATTTTGAAAATATTAAAAAGTCGAATTAAAATCTTTGGAAGTTACAGTATGTATTTCTTAAGAAATTTAAATGAACAAAAGGGCTTAGCTAGTTCCACAATATGGTTGAAAATTCATTTTTGAATAGGAATGAAGATAAAGGACAATAGAATAGTGGGTCAATGTGGTGCCAGGCCTCCATACGAACTTATGAACATTGACATTTCTGCTCCAAATGGAACACAAGAAATTATGTTGGACAATTTAAATCAACATATTGGAATACATACAGTACGCGCAAGAACTTCCGCCTCCGTCAATTTCGTTTTCCAACTAAAGTTCGTCTTTCAAATTGGTTGCAACTAAATTTGGACAAACTTTAGTCCATGCTCTTTTCCCCAACGATTCTGACGCTTTATGACGCTTTATGGACACAATTTAGTCCGCATCCGCCCGCTCATTCCCGTTCGGAAAATGCTTTGTTCGCTCGGCAATTCACTCGGCAATTGCGTCTTAAATTTCGTCAGAAGTGTCCATGTGCGCTGCGTGCATTATTAGAACAGCGCTGTTCCGATCCAAACTCCGGCGCCGATACTCCCGGCGACATTGCATATTGGAATTGGATGGATCGCGTTTGTGAGCCAGTTCATTACAAAAGTGGCTCTAAATTAATATTTTAATGATCTACACCATTACTAAACAATTTGCTAGTCTACTTACATGATTACATGGAATTTGAAAGCTGAACAGAAACAAAAATGAGCCCCAAAACAATGGAAAAAATGAGCTGAATATCGGACATGACTCGTCATGTCGTCGGTAAATTTCCATCGCGAGAGAGCACCAATTTTACTGACTGGGAGACCGCGCACGTACCCATGTGTTATATACACTGTACTCGCGTACGGTACCCGTACTGTGCTACGCGAATATGGTGCAGGTAACGTGTAACAACATGATATGCACGACGTATGCTACGTAACTTCGATCTTCTCGTTTCCAGAAACTATTATTCAGCGCATGTTTTCGGGCTCATTTTTGTTTCTATTCAGCTTCCAAATGCCATGCGATCATGTAAGTAGACTATCAGATTGTTTAGAAATGGTGTAGATCACCAAAATACGAATTTAAAGCCAATTGTTTAATGCGCTGTCTTTGTCCAGCGCTCGACAGAATATCAATCCAATGTCCCGCCTGGACTTTCGGCTAAAGTTTGCTTGAACGTGTGGCGCGATGCTGAACAAATTTACTTCGAAAAAGATACTTTTCTTGCGAAACTTGAGTTAATTCTGAATAGTCAGTAACTATTTTCCCGTAAAGATTTGTATATTCATCCACCAAAGCATCAACATTTGCATTCATATTGACATATGAAACGAGAAAGATAAGTCTACAACGCTGCATTTTTCCCGAGCAAATTCCAACTTTTGTTTTTCCCGTTTTTAGCTCATCCGGCCTGAAGGTCCCGATGAGCTTATGCCATGGCGTGGCGTCCGTCGTCCGTCCTTCCGTCCGTCCGTCCACAGTTTTCAAAATGCTTCTTCTTCGTTATTTTTCAACCGATTTTGATTCTGATTGTTTCCTATGATATCGATAGGAGGGGGATTTAAAAGTTCTACACAGAATCGTGAAATTCATTATCTATGGTAATTTATGCAAATTTATTCGAAATCACAAAAAATGCTTCTTCTCCTTCATTTCTCGACCGATTTTGATTTGGTTTGCTTTATCTGGTAGAGCTAAGTTTGGTACACTAAACTTCTACACAGAATTTTGAATTTTTTCTCCAGTATTTATTTATTTATTTATTTATTTATTTATTTATTTATTTATTTATTTATTTATTTATT